>CM047512.1:31469675-31474675 GCA_026122265.1 Ammodytes dubius | reverse complement strand
AAACCCTTTACCAGGATTAAAAAAAACACACCCTGCGTTCCAAATCTCCTCCTCTTTCTTTTCTCTATTCTACATACTACATCCGACCATAAACAGAATCTAGTTAGGATGCAGTAGGCATACTATTGGGACATACTTTACTCTCTTATTTCATCATAACATTGCTCCTTGATCTTGCCTCTTGCTTTTATATCCGTCGCATCCCCGTTTGTTTTCATACGGAGGCTCGGTCGATGTGACGTCACTTCCGGTGCGCACTGGATTGTGGGTCAGAATTGCCCCAAATAGGATGCCGTTTTCAAAAATATCAAGTGATGAGGTGAAGATGTATTTAGTTATTTATTCTATAGTACTTCTTCTTCTTGGTCTTCCAACAGGTGCATTTCCCCAGGACGCCCACTATATAAAAAACGTCTAAGGCCGTTAAGTTTGTCCGTTCTGTGCTACTGTAGAAACATGGCGGTGCAACATGGCGGCCGTTTCAAATAACCTATGGTTGCGTTCCGAATCGCATACTTTCTACTATATAGTATGTAGAAAAAAGATTTAGGATGTCACGATTTTTGTGGCCAGATTTAGGATGGTTAGAAGTGCCCGGATGTCCTACTTCATGCGGCCAAGATTGTTAGTGTTGAAAACTGCATCCTATTTGGGCGATTCTGACCCACAATCCAGTGCGCACGTGAAGTGACATCGACGAAGCCTCCGTATGAAAACAAACGGGGATGCGACGGATATAAAAGCAAGAGGCAAGATCATGGCGCAATGTTATGATGAAATAAGAGAGTAAAGTATGTCCCAATAGTATGCCTACTGCATAGATTCTTTTTATAGTCGGATGTAGTATGTAGAATAGAAAAAAGAAAGAGTATGCGATTCCGAACGCAACCTATATCGGGGTTTTGTAGGTAACACACACACACACGCCACACACAAACTTGGGCTTTTATTGTATAACAAATGATGGTCTTCCTTTATTCAACTTGTTTTGTATTTCCATGTAAATGCAGCGATAACATTTTTTTTTTAGCCGTGTGTGACATTACAATTCATTTGGTTTAAACTTCATCTTTTCCTCATAAAGGACAGAGTCTGTAGTGAAAGTCTTTGTACAGCAGGGGGTGCTGTTAGATAGATGGCAGCGTGTGTGTGTGGGTGTGTGTGTGTGTGTGTGTGTGTGTGTGAGTGAGTGAGTGAGTGAGTGAGTGAGTGAGTGTGTGTGTGAGTGGTGTGTGTGTGTGTGTGTGTGTCTGTGTGTTTGTGTGTGTGTGTGTGTGTGTGTGTGTGGGTGTGTGTGTGTGTGTGTGTGTGTGTCTGTGTGTTTGTGTGTGTGTGTGTGTGTGTGTGTGTGTGTGTGTGTGTGTGGGTGTGTGTGTGTATGTTCTTCTTCTTTAACTGCTCTTCATACTTTCACGTGAATCTGAAATAAAATTGGAACAAGAGAATATTTAGTGTTCGTTAAACTTCTGATGCAACACACACACACAGACACACACACATTTACAAAACACACGCGCGCACACACACACACACACACACACACACGTTTACAAAACACACACACACACATTTACAAAACACACGCGCACACACACACATTTACAAAACACACACACACAATCATAAACTGCATTCCCTCGCCTTTTTAATTCATAACCCTTGCACCCTTGCAGACTGTATCCAGAAGTTGTTTCAGATTAGACAGAGCAAGTATGAACTAAGGGGAATGTGCATGTTTACCAAGATAAATATAAGAACAAATGTAAAACAAAGATGTATATCGGTACAAGGAGTAAACATGTGGAATGTCTTGGATGAAGAAATTAAAACGTGTGACACGGTACAAAGATTTAAAAAAATATTAAAAAAGAAGATGCTTAACAAATATAAAAGTGAGGCATGAATGGCACTGTGAATATGTATTGTGGATGTATTTTGTCTTGTGTCATAACTTTACATGTAATATGTTTAACATATACAGGAATTAATTATAGCAATAATATTTACAATAACTATCGAACAAATTATTAAAACAAATATATATATATATATATATATATATATATATATATATATATATATATATATATATATATATATATATATATATATATATATATATATATATATATATATATATATAATAATTAAATAAGATCCTGAGGGACCAACGAAAAATGAATAAATAAACATAATGTAAAAAGGGTAGGCGCAATAAGCTAAGGCTTCAGCCTACACCTTTTCGGTCAATACTATTTATAAGAAATTAATATATAAATTACGATGACAACTTTGTGTTATTTTGTGTTTTTTATTATTTTATTTTTTTAACTTATGTAAGTGATGTTGTGAATATGTTTTGATCGAAATAAACTGAACTGAAACCCTAACCATCAAAATAAAATAATATCAATTACTATAATATATAACATTTCTGACTGTTACTTACTTTTATAGATTTCAACTTACATATTTTGTTCACCATTTTACCTAACATATATATTCTGTCTTTTAGTATAGCTGCATTGCCCTTAAAGACCTACTTCACTGGAAATATGAAGGTGTATTGAACTCTGAGATCCTATGTAGTATAAATGTGCATTTTTTCTTTGAAATCAGTTCATCCTAGCCTGAGAAAAGGCAGAAAGAGTGTTTTATGGTCTCACTGTCTAACCCTACCTTTTCCCATGCGTGGCATCACACAAGGGAAAATGTAGGGTTAGGATTAACAGGACAGCTGGGCCAAGGGAAGACTGAGGGAAGACTGAGGGAAGAAAAACCTCATTCATTATATTATAATAGCGATATTATAATGATAGAACGCCGGTTCCGTATGGGTGAAGTATTCCTGTAACAATTATTTCAAATGAAAATGAATTTGAATTTAAAATATTTGCCTTCAGGAGGGAGTGTGTTGTTCTAAGGTCGTTCCATATCAATATAAAGCTGCCACACCACATATTTATTGTTGGGACATAAAATGATAAGAGTCCCTGATATACTGTATGAAGGTTATAAATGGTGTGTGTGTGTGTGTGTGTGTGTGTGTGTGTGTGTGTGTGTGTGTGTGTGTGTGTGTGTGTGTGTGTGTGTGTGTGTTATATTATCTCAACAGCGTTTTTAATTAGGGCACACTCCCTTGGCCCTGTTGCCCCCTAAAGTCTAATGTGTTCTCCCAGTGCTCCTGCTCCGTCCGTACACACACACACGTACACACACACACACACACACACAGAGAGACAGCAGACAGACACACTCATACACACAGACAGACAGACAGACAGACAGACAGACAGACAGACAGACAGACAGACACACAGACACACAGACACACAGACACACAGACACACACACACACAGACACGTAAGTTTATATCAGAATGTTCCAATAGTAAACATTATAAAATAAAACTTTTCTTAGCAGTAGAATCAACAACTGAAACATTTCTTGGGCTCTTCTTGGGATTTTTCTGAGCTCCTGCACCAGTGTCAGGGGGGTGGGGGGCGACACCAGTTTGTAAACGCTGCCATACTGAGAAATACAGAGAGAGTTTTGTGGAGCTGATAATAGGCTTAATGTCCTCAGTCAACTCGTTAGGCGATGGCTTGAATGTAACCGACATTCATTTATATTGAAAACTTACGCACTATATCTTTAATTTTTAAACGTCTCTGTGGTTTAAGGTGGAAGTTCCCAACTGAAACAATTTCTTGTCAGTTTAGACATCCGCCCAATTCTTCACACACACACCCTCACACAGACACCACACACACACACACACACACACACACACACACACACACAAAGACACACACACACACAGACACTCCCTCACAAAGACACACACACACACTCCCTCACACACACAGACAGATAGACAGACAGACAGACACACACACACACACACACACACACACACACACACACCCACCCTCACAAAGACACACTTGTTCCAGTAAACAGTGCCCTCAGTATCATGTTTCTGATTCAACTGCTTTTTTAACAGGAAGCTTTAAAACCACTTACACAACACCACACCTGCCTTCTGTGCCAACTACATGTACAAGCATGTTGCTGTGTGTGTGTGTGTGTGTGTGTGTGTGTGTGTGTGTGTGTGTGTGTGTGTGTGTGTGTGCCTGTGTGTGTGTGTGTGTGGGATGTGTGTGTGTGTGCGGGGATGTGTGTGTGCGTGTGGGGATGTGTGTGTGCGTGTGTGTGTCTGTGTGTGTGTGTGTCTGTCTGTCTATCTATCCATCCAGGGACCATTATAGGACCCTACAATGACAGACCGACAGACACACACACACACACACACAGACAGACACACACTCATATAGACACACCAACCCAAGCTAACTTAAAAACACACACACATGCAGAAACACACACACACTCATATAGACACACACAAACTCACTTAAAACATGGGATCACTCACTCACACTCTCATACACACACACACACACACTCTCTCTCTCTCTCTCTCTCTCTCTCTCTCTCTCCTCTCTCTCTCTCTCTCTCTCTCTCTCTCCTCTCTCTCTCTCTCTCTCTCTCTCTCTCTCTCTCTCTCTCTCTCTCTCTCTCTCTCTCTCTCTCTCTCTCTCTCTCTCTCTCTCTCTCTCACACACAATATAAAAGTTTGCGTGAGAAATATGCTTTAATAGGTTTACTTTGTCATATGATCTTCTATCAAATCTAGATCCTGGTCTAATTATGACCCGGACAACTTTATGATATGTACACATCTCTCACAGTTGATGCTCTGTTTATATGTAGACACAGACAGACACACAGATACACAGACCACACACACACACACACACACACACACACAGACAGACACACACACACACACACACACAGATACAGACAGACAGACAGACAGACACACACACACACACACACACAGATACAGACAGATACACACACACAGACAGACAGATACACACACACAGACAGACAGATACAGACACTCATATAGACACACACACAAGCTAAC
>CM047512.1:31464675-31467175 GCA_026122265.1 Ammodytes dubius | reverse complement strand
GTGTGTGTGTGTGTGTGTGTGTGTGTGTGTGTGTGTGTGTGGTGTGACTAATACAAATTTCCACAGAACTTTTGACCTCTCCCCACACACACACAGCTTTTCATGCTGTTCTTTTGTTGTTGTTGCATATTTCATATTGAAATACACACACACACACACAACACACACACACACACACACACACACACACACACACACACACACACACACACACACACACACACACACACACACACACACACACACACACACACACACACACACACACACACACACACACACACACACACACACACACACACACACACACCTCCCTGTGTGTGTGGTTACATTACATCAGTAACTCTTATCATTAAACTCAAAGTCCAAAGTCACTATTAAACAATTTAGAAGATTAACTGGCTTAAAGGTGCAGTGTGTAACTTTGGGTGTGTCAGAGAAGTGATTTTTTTTCTTTCTTTTTCTTTAAGATATTTTTTTGGCATTTTTATGCTTTATTGATAGTGTAGAAACAGAGTTGAAATGGGGCAGAGAGGGGAGTGACATGCAGAGAACGACCGCGGGCTGGAATTGAACCCGGGTCCGCTGCTGGCCGGGGCCCATGGGGGGGGACGCCCTACCAACTGAGCTAAGGGCGCCCCAAAGTGAAACATTTTCTAAGGTTTATTCTCATAACTGAATAAACAAACTTTCCTCACAGGTAAAATGTGATCCCTGGAACACTGTTTGAAGTTAGAAAGCTTCCTGAAAAGTTACTGTTTCACTGTTGTTGTTGTTTACAGCAGCAGGGCCCACAGTTTGGTTTACAAACATATTCTAGTCTTTACGTTTGGTTCCAGGTTTCAGGATAGAATTATTCAATACTAAGAATTACATGTAGAGTAAATATGTTTAGTAAACTAACAGCAGGCTCTGTGAATGTAAACAAACCCCCCCTCCTCTGAAACTACACAGTGACCCTTTAAGGATTTACTGTGTACAGTGTAGAATAAAAAAAATTATAATCTTAGCATTGCTTCACTTAGGACTGAGATAAAGTATAACAACAGGGCATTAAGGGGCTCAAGGACACACACAACACACACACACACACACACACACACACACACACACACACACACACACAACACACACACACACACACACACACACACACACACACACACACACACACACACACAGGGAGAGAGAGACACACACACACACACACAGGGAAGAGAGACACACACACACACAGAGAGAGAGAGAGAGAGACACACACACACACACACAAACACACACTTGCTAGCACACACACACACACACACACACTTTTACTCACATTGCTGGGCAGCACCTCCACTGTAGTGTTGTGGAATTTATCTCGACTGGTCTCCATGTTTCCACTTCTGAAGCGGAAGCTGCAGTGAAGAATACAACAGAGATTAGAACTAAACCTAAAAGCACGGGGCGCTCTGGTGGCGTAGTGGATAGAGCGCGTACCATATCGGCTCCGGCCTTCGTTGCAGTGGTCGCGGGTTCAAATCCGACCCGTGGACCTTTACTGCAGGTCAATCTCTCTATCTCTCTATCTCTCCATCTCTCTCTCTCTCTCTCTCTCTCTCTCTCTCTCTCCCTCTCTGTCTCCCCATTTCAACTCTGTACTGTCTAATAAAGCTTGAAAATGCCCAAAAAAGTATCTTAAAAAAAATTAATAAAAAATAAACCTAGTGCACTGGCAATGTGGATTGAATTTTGGACTGGAAAAATCGCATGTATTGCAAAGGGCAAGCGGGGGGACTTTGATGAAATCTGGGAGCCATACATGACGTGTGCTTGCATGAGTGAGTGAGTGAGTGCGTATGTGCGTGCATGTGTGTGTGTCTGCGTCTGCCTATCTGGCTGTCTGTCTGTATGCGTGCGTATGTGCATGCGTGTGTATGTGCGTGCGTTTGTATGTGCGTGCGTGCGCAGGCCCGCCCACACAAATGGCTGTGCCCCTGAAAACCTCCTTGTCGTTATGGTTGTGCAAGTTTTAAATGGTTATTGTGAATGTTTCTGTTAAAAGTAATGTTATGCCCAGTTAGGTTCTTGGCCTCTGAAGACCATGGGCCCCCCAAGAGCTGGGCCCTAGAAAGCTTTCCCACTTTCCTACCCCTTATGGGCGGCCCTGTGAGTGTGTGCATACTAACCCTTTAATGTTTACAGGCTGGGTGAGTGTGTGTGCATACTAACCCTTTAATGTGTACAGGCTGGGTGAGTGAGTGTGCATACTAACCCTTTAATGTGTACAGGCTGGGTGAGTGAGTGTGCATACTAACCCTTTAATGTGTACAGGCTGGGTGAGTGTGTGTGTGTGTGTGTGTGTGTGTGTGCTTGCGTTCGTATGTGCGTACTAACCCTTTAATGTTTACAGGCTGGGTGAGTGTGTGTGCATACTAACCCTTGCATACTAACCCTTGCATACTAACCCTTTAATGTGTACCGGCTGGGTGAGTGTGTGTGCATACTAACCCTTGCA
>CM047512.1:31452175-31454675 GCA_026122265.1 Ammodytes dubius | reverse complement strand
CACATTTCATCTCTGTCTCTCCAAATATTAAAGCAAAAATGCCCAAAAAATTATCTTAAAAAACAAATAGATAGATAGATAGATAGATAGATATATAGATAGATGGATAGATGGATAGATGGATAGATGGATAGATGGATAGATGGATAGATGGATAGATGGATAGATGGATAGATGGATAGATGGATAGATGGATAGATAGATAGATAGATAGATAGATAGATAGATAGATAGATAGATAGATAGATAGATAGATAGATAGATAGATAGATAGATAGATAGATAGATAGATAGATAAACAAATAAATTAATAAAAGTGTTTAATACGTACTTGACTCTGTCTTTGGAGTCTCCGAATGTTTCTCTGAGAATGGAGAAGTCTGGGTAGTAAAACTGAGACGGGGAGACGACCTCCATTAACCCAGAATGCACCTCTTTAGGGAAACTACAGGAAGACACAAAGAATTCAGTATTTTGATAAATCATAAGGGAAAGAGAAATAATGGAATATTAGGGCATATGTGAAAAAAAAAAAAAAAACTTTGATATTGTCGGAGATTTTTTTTTAAAACAATTTCGATATTAAAGGTGCAGTGTGTAATATGACATCATCAAGTAAGTTCTACAAAGCTCTAGAATGCAACAATCCCTGGGTAACCCCAACCCTTTAGAATAATAACAGAAGCTACAGTGGCCTTCAAGGACAAGAACAATTCTAAATTCTAAACAATGCACCTGATGACATTCCAACTATGACACTTTCAAGATGGCGGCACTAGGCCTTGGTCCAAGATATGCAGAAATATGGACATATATGAGACCCTTTCTAAGGGGAAAAATTAATAATTCAAAACTTTTTTTTCAGCTATTATGCACTAAATTAAATGTACTTATGGATATTATAATTACTTTCTACAAAGTCTGCTAGGAAATAAAACCCAAAATTCTACACACTGCAGGTTTAAACTCATAAATTAACATGGACTATACTTTAAGAAAATTCTTGGAGATTAAATGAATAAATATATAAGGAAAAATGTTCAAGTTTATTTCAGGTACATTTACGGCTATAATGTTAAAACATGTTTGCCTTTTCCTCAGAGAATATCCAGGTATTTTTTGATGGGATTAATCAACTGTGTGTCGACTCGTTTGGCGATGTCTTGAATGTAACAGACGTTCATTTATATGGAAAAGTTACGCACTGTAGCTTTAACTGTCAATGACAGAAAAAAAATACTACTTGTAGATTAAAGCCCAGTCACTCATCGTACTAACCTATAAACACACACACACACACACACACACACAGTAACACACACACACACACACACACACACACACACACACACACACACACACACACACACACACACACACACACACACACACACACACACACACACACACAGTAATCTAAGTTTGCTTATCCTTAGGAAAGGTTATGTTAACAGAAGGTGGAAACGCATTACTAGGGTAAACATTTAAGTCAGGCCCAACCTGTGTGTGTGTATTGTGTTCCTAATTTTTAAACCAGGTAATGACAATGTAAATGCAAGCTATTAAATAAAGGTTAAATAAACGCTCCTTTAACATACACAAAAGTTTTCCTAACTGTGAATGCTTTGTCCTGTCTGTTTGTCTGTCTGTCTGTCTGTCTTTCTGTGTGTCTGTCTGTCTGTCTGTCTGTCTGTCTGTCTGTCTAGACACTGCAGGTGAATAGCGTAACATTTCAACCTTATATAAAGCTCCGGAAAAAAATGAAGAGACCACTCCAAATGTTCAGTGTCTCTCGTTTTACTATTTACAGGCATATGTTTGAGTAGAATGAACATTTTGGTTTTATAATATAAACTACTGACAACATTTCTACCAAATTCACAATAAAAATATTGTCATTAAAGAGCATTTTCCATTAAGTAATGTAGAAATGAAGATTGAAGAAAAATCCAGACTGGTCTCTCTATATAATCATGAAACTTTGCTGGTTGTTATTACTGACATTAAAACATTTTTTTTAAATATATTTTTTTGTCATTTTTATGCTTTATAGACAGTGTAGAGACAGAGTTGAAATGGGGCAGAGAGGGGAGTGACATGCAGAGAACGACCGCGGGCTGGAATCGAACCCGGGTCCACTGCTGGCCGAGGCCCATGGGGGGGGACGCCCTATCAACTGAGCTAAGGGCGCCCCAATTAAAACAATTATTTTTCAGTGAATATCTCCTCACGATTGGCTACCTGTCCATACTGTGTGCACTGAAAAACATATCTGTAGTTTACAACACAGCCTAGGCTCTGTAAACAGGCATGTAAACAAAGGGGGGGGGGGGGGGGGGGGGGGGGGGGGGGGGGGGTCACTTTTGCTAACAACATGCCAGTTTACAGAGCCTAGGCTATGTATTAGAACCAGCGTGCAAACACACCCACACACACAGGACAGGACAGGACAGGACAGGTAGCAGATCGTGAGGAGATATTCACTGATTCAAAAAGTGAT
>CM047512.1:31404675-31427175 GCA_026122265.1 Ammodytes dubius | reverse complement strand
TAATAATTATAGTTGTGTGTGTGTGTGTGTGTGTGTGTGTGTGTGTGTGTGTGTGTGTGTGTGTGTGTGTGTGTGTGTGTGTGTGTGTGTGTGTGTGTGTGTGTGTGTGTGTGTGTGTGTGTGTGGTGTGTGTGTGAAAGAATTCTAACGTATAAGATGGATGAAAAATAAGGATAATCAGAAGTTGCTTCAATAAGTAAATATAGATATTGCCACTGCACCACGAGCAAGCCCACACTGGATTTCTTTCTTTCTGAAATGAACATTTCTCCGTGTGTATAAGTAACAATATAAGTTCTATTCTAACTCTCTTCCCCCTGCAGCCCGTTCGTAGATCGCTGTAACACCAGCTTTGATGTATATTGTGAAAAAAAAGTTATACAAGTTATATTCACCTGTATATTTGCACACTTGATTGCTTTTTTTCGATAATTTTTATTTTCCTATCATACCATGCACTGACAGAGCTAGTATTTTGTATTTTCGTCTATGGGTTACAGCTACTTATGCACATGGACCATCCATACCACTTTTTTTTAAATCTAAGCTATGAATTGTGGGCTCATGTTTTTTGTATGGGTGGGATATGTATTTATATGTATGCTGGCTGCTGGAGCACCTAAATTTCACTGCTGGGATGAAAGTATATCTTATCTTATCTTGTTCTAACTCTCTTCCCCCTGCAGCCCGTTCGTAGATCGCTGTAACACCAGCTTTGATGCCGTGGCCAAGATCAGAGGAGAGACATTCTTCTTCAAAGGTTTGAACCATGACAATAAATCAATCAATCAATAAATAAATAAATAAATACACATTAAAGGTAGAGTCAGTGATTCTGGAGAACGCTTGTTGTCAAAATCAGTGAATATCTCCTCATGATCTGTTACCTGTCTACTGTGTGAGCTGAAAAAAATGTCCAGTGTTAATACACAGCCTAGACTCTGTAAACGCCACACAGTCTGTTTCTGGGAGAGAGGGAGGGAGAGAGAGAGGGAGGGAGAGAGAGAGGGAGGTAGGGAGAGAGAGAGAGAGAGAGAGAGAAGAGAGAGGGAGGGAGGGAGAGAGAGGGAGAGAGAGGGAGAGAGAGAGAGAAAGAGAGAGAGAGAAAGAGAAAGAGGGAGAGAGGGAGGTAGGGAGAGAGAGAGAGAAGAGAGAGGGAGGGAGGGAGAGAGAGGGAGAGAGAGGGAGAGAGAGAGAGAAAGAGAGAGAGAGAAAGAGAGAGAGGGAGAGAGAGAGAGGGAGGGAGGGGAGAGAGGGAGGGAGGGAGGGAGAGAGAGAGAGGGGAGAGAGGGAGGGAGGGAGAGAGGGAGGAGGAGAGAGGAGGGAGAGAGAGAGGAGGGGAGAGGAGAGAGAGGAGAAGAGAGAGAGAAGAGAGAGAGGAGAAAGAGAGAGAGGAGAGAGAGAGAGAGTACAGTCAGGTCGCAGATCATTCAATGATTCTGAGAAAAAAAATATTTTGACAACAAGCGTTCTCCAGAATCACTGACTCCACCTTTAATGGCGACTGTCTGTCTAGAACAACAGCTGATGTAGTAAAAACACTACTGTTTTGGGACCGCTAGAATGAACACAAACTGAAAGTCTAGGCTGTGTATTAACACTATAGTAGTTATAGCAGTTTACATCGAAAAAAAGATGATGAGTACTACAAAAAAAAAGTATTACAAAAAGAATGCTAAATTAATTAATTTAAGTGAAATGGCAGACACATTGATACATGCCTATTAACACTGAATTAACACTGGTGGTTATAACAGTGTAATCTTCCCCAGTTTACAGAGCCTAGGCTATGTGGAGAGTGAATGGGTCTATCTAGCAGTTTACAGAGCCTAGGCTGTGTATTAACGCTAATCTTCCCCTGTGTGTGTAGGCGTGTCCATGTGGAGGGTGCATGGTGCTATATACTTAGCAGTTTACAGAGCCTAGGCTGTGTATTAACACTAGTAGTTACTGCAGTTTACAGAGCCTAGGCTGTGTATTAACACTAGTAGTTACTGCAGTTTACAGAGCCTAGGCTGTGTATTAACACTAGTAGTTACTGCAGTTTACAGAGCCTAGGCTGTGTATTAACACTGGTGGTTATAGCAGTTTACAGAGCCTAGGCTGTGTATTAACACTAGTAGTTATATCAGTTTACAGAGCCTAGGCTGTGTATAAACACTAGTAGTTACTGCAGTTTACAGAGCCTAGGCTGTGAATTAACACTAGTAGTTACTGCAGTTTACAGAGCCTAGGCTGTGTATTAACACTAGTAGTTATAGCAGTTTACAGAGCCTAGGCTGTGTATTAACACTAGTAGTTACTGCAGTTTACAGAGCCTAGGCTGTGTATTAACACTAGTAGTTACTGCAGTTTACAGAGCCTAGGCTGTGTATTAACACTAGTAGTTATAGCAGTTTACAGAGCCTAGGCTGTGTATTAACACTAGTAGTTATAGCAGTTTACAGAGCCTAGGCTGTGTATTAACACTAGTAGTTACTGCAGTTTACAGAGCCTAGGCTGTGAATTAACACTAGTAGTTATGACTGACAATGTCACTTAGCCCACCACCCAGTGACCACCCAGTAATTATTGTAGTATGGGTTAGTAGTATTAACGCTAATCTTCCCCTGTGTAGGCGTGTCCATGTGGAGGGTGCATGGGGCTGGGTTGGTGTTTACAGAGCCCAGGCTGTGTATTAATACTAGTAGTTTTAGCAGCTTACAGAGCCTAGGCTGTGTATTACCACTGGTTATAACAGTCTAATCTTCCCCAGTTTACAGAGCCTAGGCTGTGTATTAACTCTAATCTTCCCCTGTGTAGGCCTGTCCATGTGGAGGGTACATGGGGCTGGGTTGGTCTCTGGTCGAGGAGCTTCTGTCAGGAGGATGTGGAGAGCTTTACCCGCCGACATGCCTCCACTGCGGGCCGTGATGGAGAGGCAGGCAGACCACGCAATCATATTCATCGCTGGTACATAGAGACAGTGTTAATAGAAAATATTTATTTATTATTATTTTTATATATTTTTTTTAATACATTTTTATTTTTTTAAATTTTTTTTTATCTTTTTTTAAAAAGTCTTTTTTGTAATACATTTTTTGTATTACTATTTTTTTTTTTTGCATTTTTCTAGCTTTATAAATTAATCTTCTTTTTAAAGATTATTTATTAGCGTTTTTCAAGCTTTTATTGATAGTGCAGAGAGACATACAGTAGATGAAATGGGGCAGAGAGGGGAATTACATGCAGAGAACGAGGTTTTCCATTTTGACTAAGGATATTTTTGAAGTAAATCCACATCCAGGCAGATGTTCAGTCACTCTTAGGGTGTATTCACACTGGGAAAGTCCGCTAGTTCACTTGCTTTGGTCCAGACCAAATTGAGTTTTGATTTTTTTTGTTTGGTGTGGTCCACTTTCACATTGCCCCTTTTGCAAGTGAACCAGCATTACGAAGCAAAACCACACGTGATCTGAGGTCATTCATTCATTGGACAGACATTCTGGGGTGGAGAGAAGCAGGAAGCACGGAGTTAAAACTGCGAAATATACCATTGATATAATATGGGGTTAAAAATAATAAAAAGGCCTGCATCTAACCTATAAATAAAGAGGAAAAACATCAAATTATTGTTGTTTCATATGGTTATAATATGTAGCCCTATGTCAATGCCACGTTATGTGGCTTGTAGCCTGCGATATGAAACATCATTTTTACTGTATTTTTGCTGCTGGAGGCGCGGCTCGCGAGAAGAATAGGCTCAAGCTGACACTCAGCTGATTAAACTGTGTATCAGCTGGGTCGGCGCAGTTCAGCTCCAAACTGACACGGGGATAGTATTGACGGTCCCGTACATAGGAAGCAAAATAAACACACACTTCTTGCGCAGCGTGAACCTGTTGGCACTGTGCGGGAGACACTCCCCTCTCCTTCATCTGATCGCTGAACACATTCAGCATATTTACGCGTCCTCTCGATCAAATGTAATATATTATTTGTTCTGGGCTCCCCAAACCACAACTTATCGTCCTAACAATGGCGACAACAACACTTTCCCATAATGTGAAGCTGACTGCAATTTATTAAAAAAGAAAAGAAAGAAAAGGCACAGTGCGTCCTGCATTTGGGTCGGATCGAGTTCGGACAAATTCACACCACAAACGAACTGCAGCAGAGTGCGTTTGGAAACGGACCGAGACTACCTCTTTAGCTGGGTCTCGGAGCGTTTGTTTGGTCCGCCCCCGAGTGCGATTGCTATATTCGCACCTGCCTGAAAGATGCGCACCGAAGGCAGAAGTGCATCTGAGTTCGTTTCAACCGAACTAAACACGGCATGTGTGAATACACCCTTAGAGCCTTCCATTTGTAGATAATTTGCCTCATGGTGAACCTATAGAACTCTTTTCAACCTTTTTTTAAATTAATTTATAGCTGTCCCCAGACAAATGTGCAACATCACAACTCTATTCCTTAGATGCTCTGAGATTTCCTTTCCTCTATGACACTTTTTTCTTAATTTGAGTCCTTTGACTACACAATTGATTTCTGGATTTTTTTTTTAATTGATAAACACATAACTGTTAATTAGTATAACAATACTGGTATTGATAGAAATGTATGTATGTATAACCGGTCAAACTAACGTCGCTCTGTCTGTCTGTCTGTCTGTCTGTCTGTCTGCAGGATCTCAGTTCTGGGTGTTTAGAGACCTTTCCCTGGAGGAAGGGTTTCCCAAGCCGCTGTCTGAGCTACGGATGGGATCCATGAGTCAGGAAGAGGAAGAGGACAAAGCAGGTAACCCACTGGTTGTTTGTTTTTCACAATATACTGTATTTATTCCTTTTTTATTATTATTATTTTTGTCACAACACAAACAAACAAACACTTGCACCATTGTAACACATGAAAACATTAAAAAAATACAGAAAAACAGAACATAAATTGAACAGAAAACCAAAAAATTATCAAATAAATTAATAAATAAAAAAGCGAATTTATCCCATGTTCTGAAAAAATGGTAAATGGTAAATGGACTTGACTTATATAGCGCTTTTCTAGCCGATTTTCTCAGCCCCAAAGCGCTTTACATATCTTACCACATTCACCCATTCATACACACACTCATACACCGATGGCAGTAGCTGCCATGCAAGGCGCTCTCTGAACCATCGGGAGCAATTTGGGGTTCAGTGTCTTGCCCAGGGACACTTCGACATGTGGCGGGTAGGCGGGGAATCGAACCTCCGACCCTGCACTCCAGAGGCAATCTTCCTACCCACTTCGCCCTGGTTTCATCACAATACAATATTAGACTAAAACACTTTCGATGGCAATATTCGTGCATATTACTGTCTCCATATACAAGTTATTTCCAATTGTCTCAATTTTTTTTATTTTTTCACAACACATACAAAAAAACAAACAAACAGAAAAAAATGACAGAAATAAAAAATAAAAATGACCCAAAAAATTAAAAAAAATCCATCCCATGTTCCGGTAAATCACTGGTTTCATCACAATACAATACTAGACTATCATACACTTCTGATGAGTTGAAATACTTCACTGGTGGAAATATGAAGGTGTATTGAACTCTGAGATCCTATGTAGTATAAATGTGCAAACATTTTAGACGCAGAAAGAGTGTTTTATTTCTATTTCTATTTCTATTTATTTTCTTTTTTTTTATTCACTTTTCTAATATGTATTCTATACTTGATTTATTTCAATCTTGATATTAATATTTCATGCCCCTGTAAAACACTTTGAATGGCCTTGTGTGTGTGTGTGTGTGTGTGTGTGTGTGTGTGTGTATTTGTGTGTGTAAAGCACTTTGAATGGCCTTGTGTCTGAATTGTGCTATAGAAATAAACCTGCCTTGCCTTTCCCTGTCAGCAGGAGGGAGGTGGGGTCTGGTGTGGGACATAGAGGAAGGTCCCGTTTGGGGGAAGATCGAAATATTTGAGGAAAAGAATAAAAACGACACGTGGAACCAACTGCTTAGAGACGGAGTCAGCGGCATCACCACAGAGAGCGATGGTAACATTATGTGTGTGTGTGTGTGTGTTTGTGTGTGTGTGTGTGTGTGTGTGTGTCTGTCTGTCTGTCTGTGTGTGTGTGTGTGTGTGTGTGTGTGTGTGTCTGTCTGTCTGTCTGTGTGTGTGTGTGTGTGTGTGTGTCTGTCTGTCTGTCTGTCTGTCTGTCTGTGTGTGTGTGTGTGTGTGTGTGTGTGTGTGTGTGTGTGTGTGTGTGTGTGTGTGACCAAGGAGAACGACGGTAAAAAGATGACTTTATTCTAGTAATTTATTTAATTATTTATTTTCTTTATGCCCTAATATTCTCTAATAATATATCACAATATAATTTTTAACTGAATAAGACTCACATACTAACTTTGACACTCATTTTGAATTTTGAAATAAGTTCATCAGCCTATTGTCATGATGCAGACATATTGATTTTTTAAAAATATTTTAGACTTTTATTATTATTATTTTAGGCTTAAAAAAAACACAAAGCTTTAAAAAGAGATTTAAAAAAAAAAAAAAATCCCGGTAAAGGGTTTTTTACTGGGAGTTTTTTCTCAGCCGAGCTAAGGGTGTAAGGGTAGAGGGTGTCATAATGTATCATATTGTACGGAATGTAAAGCCCACTGAGGCAAATGTCTATTTGTGATATTGGGCTATACAAATAAAACTGATCTGATTTGATTTGATTTGTAAAAAAATAAAATAATGATAATAATAATTTTTTTATTTTTTATTCTCTCTCTTCTCCGCAGGTTCTGTCTATCTCTTCAAAGGAAACTCCTACTGGAAGTTCACGTCTCCCGGGTCTTCCGTGCTCGCCGATTACCCACAATCCATTGCTGCTGGCTGGCTGGACTGCACGCAATCTTTATCACCACCGGGCTTGGAGGAGGATTCTAACCCCAACCCAAACCATTACCCTAACCCGGGCCTTGGCTATAACCCTAACACTTACCCTAACCCTAACCACAACCCTATTCCGGGCCTTGGCTACCCTAACCCAAACCCTAACCAAATAGGGAGACAGCAACTCAGAGAAGTACCGGACAAAAGTTCACACACATGGACAAAATGCAGCTGCCAGAATGGAGCCCACAGTGAAAGGACAATATCTGTTATTTATGCTCTCGTGCCAGTGTTGGTAACGTGGACTGTACTGTCGGCTTTTTAAAGCTATACTGCGTAACTTTTTCCTGTGAATAAAAGTCGTGGCATTTCAAATTTCATCGACACAAAACGAGTTGACACAAAGCTGATTAAGCCTTTATTATCAGCTCCACAAAACTCTCTCTGTATTTCTCAGTATGGCAGCGTTTACAAACTGGCGTCAACCCCCCTCCCCCCCGACACTGGTGCAGGAGCTCAGAAAAAAGCTGACCCATTGTCCGTGAGCAAGATTTTAAAAAAAAAAGTGATTTACTTGCGTGTCAACAGGCGTGAAAAACCGGTGAGACATGTAGCTTGTGACACTGTGACATTAAAGACCTACTTCACCGGTGGAAATATGAAGGTGTATTGAACTCTGAGATCCTATGTAGTATAAATGTGCAGAAATGTTAGAAATCGGTTCATCCTGGCCTGAGAAAAGGCAGAAAGAGTGTTTTTATGGTCTCACTGTCTAATCCTACATTTTACCATATGTGACATTACACATGGGAAAATTTAGGGTTAGGATTAACAGGACAGCTGGGCCAAGGGAAGACTGAGGGAAGAAAAACCTCATTCATTATATTATAATAGTGATTTTATAATGATAGAATGCCGGTTCTGTATGGGTGAAGACGTACTCCATTAAATTACTGTGTCACTCTGAATGTATTATAAAGGAAAGATATGTAGAAGGCTTTATATGAGATGCTGATGTATAATGAAACATGCTGTTACTTCCCTGTCTTTGCTTGGGGAAGGGACTGTAACTTAAAGCCATATAAACAGAAAAGTAGGAGTCAGGGCAGTAAAATAATGTGTGTAATTCTCCCAAAAATTATGGAGGCTACTGTCCTTTGCAATAGTATGATTTCTCCATTGTTCATCCCAGTGACTTGCTTTCAAGGAAGGCAAGCTATTCACTGTCTACTGTGCCAGATCAAACATAAAAATGTAATTTAATTTAATAAACTTGTATTTGTTTTATTGTATGTAATCTTTGGATTTCGTGTGAATGTCGATAGTTAGCCTGCTATCAGTGTATGAATGTGTGTGTGAGTGGTAACGTGGGAATGGGAACAGGTCTCCCTTGAAAAAGAGTCTCTGGTCTCAATGGGATTTACCTGTAGAAATAAAATAAAAAGATTAAAAAAATTAAAGAAATTATTGAAAAAAATGTAGACGTTATGATGAGAAATGTGTTAGTTACGTATAATCAAATACGAACAATGTGTAGGTTAAGCAGTGATTTTAATGCCTGTTCATTGTGGTTGATATACAACAACAAAAATTATATCAAAAGGCACAACTCCTATGTGCCTTTGCCATGGCCTTTGCAAATACATATTTATACTTTTTTTTTCAAATGCTTTATTCAATACATTTACAATAACAGTAAGACACACACACACACAATGATCCACCCAGACACACTAGGTGAGGCTGAACAGTGCAGGTGAATATGGGAGAGGCACAGAGAAAGGGCTGATGTAGCTAAGCATGTTAGAGCAGCTGTCCACTGATTACAGGGTTGGGGAGAAAATCCCTCAAATTAAATTACATATAAAATATCTAATATACTTTCCTACACTACCAACAGTGGACTATCGGTCATTACATCGACCAAGTGTGGACCTGTATTACTGTTCATTAAAAACAAATAATAAATACTATAGAACATTAACATTTTAAAGTCTATTGTCAGAATATTAATTTAAATATGCCTTTTTTTTTTTTTTTTTAAAGAACGTGCCAAGAGGGGACTTCTTTTAATCGTTTGATAGTGAGGACATATTTTGACAGTTCTCCCTATTTTCCGGAATGGAAATGAGGATCGCACCTTAATGATCTCTAAGTAAATAAAGGTTGAATGATAGATAGATAGATAGATAGATAGATAGATAGATAGATAGATAGATAGATAGATAGATAGATAGATAGATAGATAGATAGATAGATAGATAGATAGATAGATAGATAGATAGATAGATAGATAGATAGATAGATAGATAGATACTTTATTTATCCCGAGGGAAATTCAGGTATCCAGTAGCATAAAACAAAACATACATTAAACATACATTAGGCTAAAATTAAGATATATATCTACATTAGAATATAAAAACTAACAGTGGCTACAATAAACTTTAACCTAAATTAAGATATAAAATAAAATTAACAGTGGCTACAATAAACTTTAACCTAAATTAAAATATAAGATAAAATGAAGAGTAGCTACAGTAACGGTGCAGACAGTAAACAGTGCAATGAATGATTGGACAGGGCTGTGTGGGGTTAAGATTAGGGTTTTAAGGTTCACGGTACAATTTAGTTCATTTTAGGGTTGGTGTGAGGTTGGGGTTAGGCGTTTCGATTTGTGGGTGAGGGTAAGGGGCTAGGGAATGCTTCATGCCAAAGAGAGTCCTCACTCAAGTACAAACGTGTGTGTGTGTGTGTGTGTGTGTGTGTGTGTTATGTGTGTGTGTGTGTGTGTGTGTGTGTGTGTGTGTGTGTGTGTGTGTGTGTGTGTGTGTGTGTGTGTGTGTGTGTGTGTGTGTGTTGTGTTATGTGTGTGGGTATTCTCCCTGTGTTATCAGCACAGAAGCATCACTCTGTTATTACTAATAAAGCGGCATTGTGTGGCATATAATGACAGACCGATATCTCACTTTCGGGCAAAACTTGTTCACAAATACACACACACACACACACACACACACACACACACAACACACACACACACACACACACACACACACACACACACACACCACACACACACACACACACACACACACACACACACACACACACTCTTAACTCTTCAGATTTAGAGGTTTAGAAGTGGTCCCATGCTATTTAAACCAAGACCACAAAGGTTTGAACAGTGCAGCTTTTAGTTCAGTTTCGACCATTATTGTGATGTGACTGTATTGTCGGGGGGATTTCTTCCTTTACCTGCTAAAAATGTTATTCATTTATTTTTTTGTTAATAATAATAATAATAATAAATTTTATTTAGAGGCGCCTTTCAAGGCTCTCAAGGTCGCCTTACAAAAATAATTCAATGACATACTGTTTAAAAGCAAGGTACACAAATAACATTTTAAAAAACAGTTTAAAATCAATACACAGTGGGTGGTGAGGTGATGAGGAATGCTGTTGTTCTTTGGAAAAGTCTTCTATCAGCTTCTGGCGATCTGTACCAGTAAGTACCAGATTAAAGGTGCAGTCAGTGATTCTGGAGAATAATTTTTGTCAAAATAACTTTTTTTTTTAAGATATTTTTTTTTGGCATTTTTATGCTTTTTATTGATAGTGTAGAGACAGAGTTGAAATAGGTCAGAGAGGGGTGTGACATGCAGAGAACGACCGCGGGCTGGAATCGAACCCGGGTCCGCTGCTGGCCGAGGCCCATGGGGGGGGGACGCCTTACCAACTGAGCTAAGGGCGCCCCCCCAAAATAACTTTTTGTCAATCAGTGAATATCTCCTCACAATCCGCTACTGTGTGTGCGACGGGGGGGGGGGAATCCAGTGTCTATACACAGTCTATGCTCTGTAAACTGGTATGTAAACAAAGGGGTAGAAACAAATTGTAGCTAGCAACATGCCAGTCTACAAAGCCCAGGGCTGTACAGTGCGGCAGTTTTGATGGCAGTTGCTATTAAAATGTATTATGTGTGAAGAAAAATGTACAATAGGATAAAATATTGATAGAGAATCTCATATGAGACCAAGACAACATGCTCAAAGGTAATTAGAGTGAAATGCAACGGTTAGGGTTATGCAAGTTTTCAACTATACTTTGTGTGCTACAAAATGTATTTTTGTGCTACTGAAGTTTTTTGCTTGCTAGAATCAGTGCTACCACTGTAAAAAAAATAAGTGTATAACCCTGAAGCCATGTACAGGTGAAACTCGAAAAATTTGAATATGCATTTATTATTTCAGTAATTTAACTTAAAAGGTGAAACTAAAATATTATATAGACTCATTACATGCAAAGTGAGATACCTCAAGCCTTTATTTTTTATAATTTTGAAGATTATGGCTTACAGTTTATGAAAACCCCAAATTCAAAATCTCAGAAAATTTGAGTATTACATGAAATCATTAAAAAAAGGATTTTAAATACAGAAATGTCGGCCCTCTATAAAGTATAATCATCCATATGTACTCAGTACTTGGTTTGGGCCCCTTTTGCATGAATTCCTGCCTCAATTCCAATTAATTGTCAATATTATTCTAATAATGAGTTCCACCTGTACATACTTCTACCAAGTCTGAAAAATGCCAACAAAAATTCTACACACTGCCCCTTTAAATTAAGACCAAGTGCTACTAGATATAAAATGCTGGAAATTTAAATATTATTCCTTACATTTGCCTTGTCAATTGTATATTCTGTATTGTTGCTGCTTTTTTTCTATTTTACTTATATATTGCATTTTTTCATGTTTCTTTCTTGGCATTCAGTCTGTGGAAAACAAAGCAAGAATTTCATTATTTCAAGATTTTCATCGTATGACTGAGAACATGTTTCCTGTTGTGCATATGACAATAAACACTTTGAATCTTTGAATCTTGAGTCTACAATAATAATACTTTTTCAATCAATGATTAGTCTCCACTTAAAAAAAACAAGCGTACAACCCTGATACCATATACATACTTCTACCAAATCTGAAAAATGCCAAAAAAAAATTCTACACACTGCCCCTTTAAATTAAGACCAAGTGCTTCTAGACATCAAATGCTGGAAATCTAAATAATATTCCAATATACAATAATAGAAAGTTTTTAATAAATGATTCGTCTCCACGCGGTGACTTCTCAAACTGGAACTTCCCCTAGATGGATTAACAGAGTATTGAAAAGGTGAATCGTCATTTACGCGATTCACTGCACGCACACACACACACACACACACACACACACACACACACACACACACACACACACACACACACACACACACACACACACACACACACACACACACACACACACACACACACACACACACACACACACACACACACACACACACACACATGCTCAGAGCAACAAGGTTCCTGTGGTCTGGCCAATGCGCTCATAGAAAGACAATAGATAAGATGCTGCCTTCAGTCGTTCACACTCTTTTGAACTCAAGATTATTCAGATATAACAATGAGGAAAAAAACGTGAGTCAAACTAAACATGGAACATACTTTATTGTGCATCATTTACTCCCACTAAAAGAGAAAAAAATGCCATTAATTTTTTTTTTTTCAACCTTTAGACTTGTTGGACTTATTGGCTTATTTTCGGTGAAGAACACTTAAAAGGATACATTTGTACATGACTGCACACTGTACATCAACAGTTTAAAGAAATTGGTTCATAAGTTTTTAATTGTCTGATTAATGATACATTTTGTTTGTGGTCTTTTTTTTTTTTTTTTGCATTTTTATGCTTTATTGATAGTGTAGAGACACAGTTGAAATGGGGCAGAGAGGGGAGTGACATGCAGAGAACGACCGCGGGCCGGAATCGAACCCGGGTCCGCTGCTGGCCGAGGCCCATGTGGGGGACGCCCTACCAACTGAGCCCTTAGCTCAGTTGGTAGGGCTTCCTTTAAGAAAGGCAACTGATCTCAACGAGTTCTTTTGGTCTTTGTGAGAGTTGTTGACTGAATCATGGAAGTTCTGAGGAACAAACTCTGAATTTTCCCTTTTTCGTAAACACATTCTGGTGGAAAACCGTGTGCCGTTGCTTTCAGGCGTCACAACAAAGAGATAAGACAACCAGCCACATCCATCTCCATATCTCATCCATCATATCGCTGCTGGCCACATAAACACCTTTCAAGGTTTTATATTAGTCAGCCTTTCAGAGCTGAGGAATAAAGAACTTTTCATTTGAATTCTTCAGATTGACTGACTTGACTTTTTGTGGTGTGTGTGTGTGTGGAGGGGGACGGGGGGGGGGGGGAGGGGGTGTGAGGGGTCTTAAAAGCAATTTTTTAAAAAAACATTGAATTTAATATTTTCAAAATAAGGCATTTTAAAGCATTGAATTTCCTTTTATACAAAGTTCTTAAAAGTTTTCGATTTTTGGTCATTTCGTAGGATTAAATAAATACCATAACCATGAGAAACATGTTTTCCAGGTAAGGTCATAGAGAGGGGTCCTAATGTTACAATGAAGCATTTTTTTTACCTTGTTATTAAGAGTTTACACACACTTAACAAAGCCATTGTTATATGAATGTGAGGGGAAAATGATGACTCGGTTGTTCGCTGCATGTCATTTCCCTCTCTGCCCCATTTAATCTCTGTCTCTCCAAACTGTCTAATAAAGCATAAAATGCCCCCCAAAAGACAATGACAAAGCTGTATAATTAGCAGAGGACATTGTTAGGCTCATTGCATCCTTTCCAGACCCTCCTAGATTACTGTAGCGACCTGCCACAAACAGACACTGGGAGCTTTTGAAGAGCCTTAAAAAAGAGCATGTTTAAAGTCAAGGGCCCTCAGAAAGCCAGCTCAGACAGAGAGCACAAAGCAAGCTGCTAAAACCTTCTGTGGCTAAGCACCTGCAGACATTTTCCCTCTATAGGTGATCGTACCATGACAATAAAAGCTATTTTAATCATCTTAATAATCTTAATACAAAGACACAGTTTGGGAATAGGAAACACGTTGAAATGTAGTTTTGACTGCTATGGATTCACTTTAATCATAACTATAATGTTTTTATGTAGGCTGTGTTTAATTGTCTGCTTGCAATTGTTTGTCAATTTCTCTTTTATTATGTGTAACTGTATCTTCTGAGTCACCTATGTTGTTTTTAAGCTTTGTTCATTTTTCTTTTTTCTCTTTTTTTTTTTTTTTTACAATTTAGGTTACCTTTTGAATATCTGGTCGAGGACAAAATAAGAAAAATAGCCCCATAGGCTAACTCTGGCTCAGTTACACTTATACTTACTGACTGTTGATTGGTGATTGTCCCTAAAAAAATTACCCAATAAATAAATAAAATAAACTTAATCCAAAGTTAAATTCATATGAATTATTCTTCCCAGATCTTAACATAGGAAGTCTCCTGATGTAAGTGTGGTACTTCATTCACTCACACACACACACACACACGCACGCACGCACGCACGCACTCACTCACTCACTCACACACACACACACACACACACACACACACACACACACACACACAACACACACACACACACACACACACACACACACACACACACACACACACACACACACACACACACACACACACACACACACACACACACACACACACACACACACACACTCACTCACTCACTCCTCCGCTTTCCACACCCACATTTTCTGAGTTTTCCAAGGATGAACCCAATGCAGTCGGCTTATTAGAACTACAGCAGAGAGCAGAGTGGTTGGACTACCTTTATATCCGACCGATTCAATTGACTTTCCAGTAGTGCCTCTGTCAAACCAGATGACCACGTCATTGATGATCTACGACATCTATGATCATTTACAAGAAAAAATCATATTTTATTATTCAAAATCTCTGATATGAGAACAATCTTGAATGGAAAGTATTTTTCTTTGAAATATCAAGTACAAGACTTACGAGGGAAATTTTTCAGATTGTCGGAAGTTTGCGAATCTTTTTCATCGACTAACCTCTGCAATCAAGATTTAACTCTTTCATATTATTTCTTATGGACACTGATTCAAGTCTTGTAGACTTCAAGCAATTGGTTAAGAAAAATCGCTTGGAACTTTGGGAAGACATTGATCATCTCCAAGTGTAGAGTCAAGGACTTATTTTTGGGGCTTTGTCGGATCGTGTGACTTATGTAGCCGAATAGTGTCTGGAAATTGGTCTGTGTTTGGTCTGAAAAATATTTGAACTTTGTTATGTCATTTCACTGAAAAATACACTTTTCTCTTTTTATTTTTAAACTAATCTACGTTGTTTAAAATGTCAAGTAATTTTCGTGACATTTTGCTTGTTGTGTTCAGTTTTGTAACTGGAATACCAGAATATGAGCATTGGTACAAGCTTTGGCAAACTGTTAACTACAGAATACGTGTGAATTTTTTAGATCACCACTTGGCTTTATTGTAGGATCAAACTTTAAACGACCGGAAAGCGTCTTTACACTTTTTTTTTTAAATCAAATTCTCAACGTTGTTTAGACTGTACCAAAGTAATTTTTTCACGATTTTGGGCTGGATGAACTTTTTGTAACTTTTGTTTCAATCCATTTTTTATCACTTCAAGTTCGCGAAAGATGGATTTCAGTTTTTCGGACATCATACAGCTCTTGTGAACCATTTGTAAACATATTGACATTTTAGTGGACGTTTTTTTTCAAATACCTAAAAATCTTTATACTTTCAAAAATTCACAACTTTTCTAGTTGTATTTTCAATACTTTTGTTTGTAGGTTCGTCAGGGTTATTTTAAAATCTTGTTACAAAAAAAAAAATTGCTTAACTTTTGCTTTTAAACATAATTTCTACTCTAAGTTTAGCAATATAGATTTATGCTTTTCGGACGGAATATTACTCTTGTGAAAATTTGAAATCACATTTGACAAACTCGAAGTAAGCGTCTTTTCATGTTATTTTCGTCATTTAGTTTTCATTTAAAAACATCTTTTACCATCTCAACGTTCAAATTCCTTAATCAACCACTTTGGCTGAGTGGATGATTTATTTCCTGTATTTGAAAACTCTAGTAACACTGGACGTAGTTTATTTTAACCAAAATCTGTAGAGGTCGACTTCTGGTTCGGGTGAGGATAATTCTTTAATTTAGTTTTCAATATTTTATGAATTATGAATATCTGTATTTTGAAACTAATAGCCTTGTGAACATGTTTAATACATATTTGAAAAAAATGTAGTAGAATCTTTAAGTGTAATATTTTTAAACAAACTCAACATTGTTTATTATTTATTTTTTATTTGCAATAATGTCTTTAAAAATTCAAATTTGCAAGGCTCCAATTTTTCTCTTTCCTGATTGCGATGGGTCTTTCTATCGATCGACAGTAACCCTGGACCCAATGTTCATATCCGGCCACGACCAGGATTTAGCGGGGGGGGAGGTCACATTGAGGACCCGTGCTGGAAAAGCATTCTAATGTTCAACCCATGAAAAGCAAGCCGGCGAAGGAGGGGGCGAGGATATGACAACGTCCAAGTTACTGAGCTTGGCGGACCGAGACTTGGTGAAGCGTAGTCAGGAGGTGAGGAGACGATTTAGATGATGAAGGTGAGAGGTGGCGGATTATTAACTCCCAGACAGCGATGGAAGCCTCAAGACGAGTTCCTGAGTAAAAAAAATGTAAACGGAAAGGAGCAGAGAGATATGTGAAAAGACAATTTCAATGTGCCTCGTGTACAATGACAATAAAGATAACTAATTAACTGAGAGATGATCATATATAAAGTTTTGTTTTGTGTTGATTTGTGATTTCTGAATGATTTAATAATTAATTTTTTTTTTTTTTGTCTTGCTTATGCTTGCTGATTAGTGTGGTGTGGTTATATATATGATTCGTTCATAAAATAATTTAATAATATGAATTAGTTTTGAAGACAGAAGAAGAAGAAGTACTCAGAATAATAACTAAATACATTATCTCATCTTAACAGCCTTAACGTTATTTTATATAATAGTGGGGTTGGGGAAATGCACTGTTGGAAGACCAGAAGATAGAAGATAGACTATAGATAAATAATAAATACATCTCACTCATCATTGATATGAGAAAGAAAAAAAAAATCTTATCATAATGTTGAGAAAAATAGATTAAAACTATTTTGTAATTTAATTACATTATAATTTTAACTTAAATTTGATAAAGTATTGTTTAAAGTTTGAATGTGCTATATAATGACAGAATATTATTATTTTTTCCAGGATGTACAGTATTGAGTGTTCTGCTATAGACTGACCTAATGCATAGGATGTGCATTTGCTCACAAGTAACTTACAGTCTATCTGACTAAACTGTTCAGTCTGACAAAAAGCTCCTTCAGATTGGCAATTTTACTATGTAAAACACACACTCTTTGATCTTTCTGTGCCGCACTCACTGCACTTACACTGTGGTGAATGTGTGTGTGTGTGTGTTGTTTGCTGTGTGTTTGTGTGTTGTTTGTGTGTGTAGAGAGAGTAGAGATGCGCTTGTTATTGTCTTTAAATCATTTGAGTATTGAGTGTAGTATTTTTTTTTTTAAATTGTTAAAATCGAAAAAAAAAATCTTTGTGTGTTTTATTTTATTTTCTTTTCAGGAGAAGTTAGACCTCTCATTTCTGTCTGTGGCCAACGAACCGATCATCTCACCAAACGCTTCGGGATCGAACTGGAAACCGTGAAACAGAAACTCAACATTAACTTCGCCTAAAAAACTCAAAAAAACCCAAAATCACTAAATGACCTGAAATGTCTTTATTCTCTATAATATGGTATCGGAGCTGATTTCTAAAATTATTTATTATTCGAATATGTTAAACAAGCAAAATTAAGTAATGTATTTTAGTGTAACATATTTTAAATTTGGACTTACAACTTTTTATATTTAAATATTCAAAAACTGCAAAAATGAAATAGTGTAACGTATTTTTTTTCAAAGTGTTTTATACATTGAAAAAAAATATATATATAATGGTGTGAGTCTTTGACACACCTGAAAGTAATCATAAATTAAAACACAGAAACTGAACAATATCTTCACCTAATAAAACTCAAAAAACTATTCTGATTCAGAGAAACGTTTTAGACATTTTAAACATCACACAATCAAAAAATCAGAACATATGAACAAATCCTTCTGTAATAACCTTCAGAATAGTGCTAAGAATGATTATGGAAAGTTTAGTTGATGTAAGTGCTTTAGAAGTTGAGATTTTTGGTTCAAAGTATTGAGAAAAAAAATCATTGAATGAACTGAAACGTCTTCTTTCTCTATAACATGGTATCGGAGCAGATTTCTAAAATTGGAATTATTTATTATTTGAATAATGTTAAACAAGCAAAATTCAAGTGTAATTTATTTTTTATTCAACAATATCTAAACAACTCGAAAAACCCAAATTACCTGAAACAGCTTTACATGACATTACATTACATGTCATTTAGCAGACAAATCACTAAATTGCCTGAAACATCTTTATTCTCTATATATATTTTTTTTTTGGCATTTTTATGCTTTATTGATAGTGTAGAGACAGAGTTGAAAATGGGGCAGAGAGGGGAGTGACATGCAGAGAACGACCGCGGGCTGGAATCGAACCCGGGTCCGTATATTTATATTTATAAGTGTTTGACGCATATGTTTATTTAAACAAAATAGTTTGTTTGCTACACTTGAAAGGAACGTATCTAATAATTTAACATTTTTTTTATTTATTTTTTATTTATCCTTTATTTAACCAGGTTAGTCTCATTGAGATTAAAATGTATTTTACAAGAGAGACCTGGCCAAGATCAACAACAGCAGAACAGTTACACAACTTGATAACTGACTGACCAGGATAATTTAAAAAAACTCCATTTTAACCCAATTTTGAGTGATGATTATTGATGCTGAACGTGAAATATGATGTATGTTTGCAAATATATTGTGTTAGACCTATTATTTATTTTATTTATTATTAATTTATCATCGTATTGAAGCTGCTCCGAAGAACTTTAAGTTTCTGTTAATTCTAGCGCCCCCTTTGGACAAAAGCGTAGTGTGTTTTTACTGCTCCAGCTGTTGTTCCTGTGTGAGCCATGACAAAGGCAATTAAGAAAAACTATATAAAAATAGCATTCTTTGCACTGATGGTCTCGTTTGCTGTTACATGTAATTTATGATCATCAGGGGAAAAAATTTGACTGTTTCAGAAATATTTAAAAGTTCCTCGTAGCTACTTTAAGGATAATATGTGTGTTGTTTTTGAGTGAATTATGATTAATTAACTGTTATTTTTATTATTATTGTTGTTATTGGATTGTGCTGCCATTTAAGAACTCATCTTTCATTTGTTTTTATGTTGCTCATCAGAGTGCACACACACACACACACACACACACACACACACACACACACACACACACACACACACACACACACACACACACACACACACACACACACACACACACACACAATTTTTTATGTTTTGTGAATTTTACTTTGTGCAGCAAAAATAAAATAATTATTTTCTTTAATCCAGTTTGTCTGTTTTTGCTATGAAAACATCTTGCCTTACAGAGTACTAGAGCAGAATGCATATACAGTAACACACACACACACACACACACACACTCACACACACTACCATTACACTACCATTACAACCAGAATAACCCAGTCTTCCAAAACCCTATTGGATCTGATCTTCACAAATAAAAATGAACATATAAACAAATCATATAACTTCATCACTGGGCTATCAGATCACAACCTCACCTTAGTATCCAGAAAGTTGCTGAAAAATAGATACAGAGTTAAACACAAAAAGGAAGGCAAATTGGCCTCATCATTTATCCCGAAGAAAGATTTAGAACAATTTGAGAAAGAAATTAATGGCACCAAATGGAATGACATAATATCTGGAAAAAATTGTGAGCAAGCCTGTAACGACCTCACGTCAACATTTCAAGATATAATCTATAAATTTACTAAAACAATGCCCTGCAAAGCAAATGGAAAGCAGAGTCTCCCCTGGTTTGACGCCTCATTATGGATCGTAATGAAAAAAAGAGATGCTGCTTTAAAACAATCCTTAAAGTCAGGATTGATGACTGATCGCTTGATTTATAAAGGCCTAAGAAATCAAGCTACATCACAGCTCAGGAAGGCCAAAGCAAATTTCTTTCTTAAAATAATTAAAGATGCAAAAGGTGATAACAGAACATTGTGGAAAGCCATAGACAAATTGTCTGGAAAAGAGCATCCAGAATACCGGATCATACAGATAAATTCAAATGGAACACAAATCACAGATAGCCTCAATATTGCAAACATTTTTAATGATTATTTTGTAAATTCTGTATTGGAACTTGGTGCAAAATTTTTACCAGCCCAACCTCCCCAAAAATCTAATAAAAACACTTGTGACTTCATGAATCTGGAGTGTATCCATGAGCCAAAGTTAAATAAAATATTATCAAAACTTTCAAGCTCAAAAGCCAAAGACGTCTATGGAATTGATACAATGTTTTTAAAAAATCACAGAAATAGCCTTGCCTCTTCAATTACTCTAATCATCAACAAGTCATTTCAGAACAATATATTTCCAAGTGCCTTGAAACATGCCATTGTAACACCTGTGTATAAGTCTGGAGATAAACAGGAGGTTTGCAACTATAGACCTATTAGCATACTGCCTGTCATATCCAAGGCCTTTGAAAAAGTGGTTGCAGAACAGCTGGTAGCCCATCTTGATGCAGAATACCTGCTACATCCCATGCAGTTTGGTTTCAGGACAAAACACTCTACTGAAACAGCATGTTGCTATTTTATAGAATCAATAAAAGCAAACCTGGATAAAGGAGGAGTGGTAGGAGCCGTTTTTCTAGATCTTCGCAAGGCCTTTGACACTGTTAACCACGAGGTACTCCTATCCAAACTGTCCAACTACAAGCTGTCCTCAAACACTTTAAACTGGATAGAATCATATCTCTCCAATCGCACCCAGCATGTCCGTATAAATAATATAACCTCATCATCAAAAGCCTGCACAATGGGTGTGCCTCAAGGCTCAATCCTAGGACCGCTGTTATTCAGCATTTATATAAATGATCTCCCAGATGCATGTGATGGAGTGGAGGTTTTGATGTATGCAGATGACACAGTCCTCCATACATATGGCAAGAACGCAGCTGATGTTGCTGCAAAACTATCTAATGCAATGGAAAAAGTTTCAGCCTGGCTACGTGATTCATACCTAACATTAAATGTGGATAAAACAGTCACAATGTTTTTCTCAAACAAAAGATACAATGGTGAAATACCCAACATTTCTGTTAATGGTCAAATCATAAAAAATGTCAAAGAGGTTAAATACCTGGGTATCATATTGGATCCCACACTCAGTTTCAAGAAACATGTTAAAAAACTGAACCAAAGCTTGAAATTTAACTTAGCCAATTTCAGGCACATCAGAGGGTCACTTACAACGGAGGCATCTATGATATTTCTGAATGCTATGATTATGTCTCGTATCAGCTACTGTATAACCTGCTGGTCTCAGGCAAACAAATCAACATTAAAATCAACTGAAAGTCTCCACAAACAAGCTCTTAAAATATTTGACAGAAAATCACAACAATATCACCACTGTCAAATACTCTCCCATTACAACATACTAAACTTTGAGAATTTCGTCAGGTACTCGAATATCCGTATGGTTCAAAAAATATTAAACAATAGTGCTCCCCCTCCCTTGAAAATGTTTGTCCAGCTATGCTCTGAAACTACCTGTAGAACAACAAGGTCCACCACTAGGGGGGAGTGTAGAGTCCCTCAAAAGAAATCAACATTCGGTCAGTCCTCTTTCTCCTACAGAGCAATAAAAGAATGGAATATCATTCCAAATGAGCTGAAAGTGTTGGCTGACTTTCACTTGTTTTCAGGCCAACTTAAGAAATGGATTGTCAATAACCAAACCTGCACGCATTAGTTCTTTAGAAGTCCTCGTTTTAATGATAGTTTTATCTCAGTGTAATTTTGAAATTGTGATTTCTTGTGTGCCATATAGTGATGTGATATGTATATATATTGTATATTGTTATTGTATTCTGTGTTGACCTGCACAGGGACTGCAGATGGAAATTAGCAAACTGCTATAATCTGGTACAATGCATCTTTTTTCATGTGAAATTAATGTTACTTTGTACATGGTCCCTGACAAATAAACTAATAAACTAAACTAAACTAAACACACACACTACTATTACACACACACACACACACACACACACACACACACATGGAAATAATTAAGAGACCTGTCTGGATTTTTCTTAAATCTACATCTCTACAATGCTTTGAAAATGCTCTCAATGATAAAAAATGTATTGTGAATTTGGTAGAAATGTTGTCAGTAGTTTATAGTATAAAACCAAAATGTTCATTCTACTCAAACATATGCCTTTAAATAATAAAACTAGAGACACTGAACATTTGGAGTGGTCTCTTAATTTGTTCCAGAGCTGTATGCGTAGTATGAGGCTTTGATAATGAAGCCACTGCACTCTGCTGCCCTCAATAGGCTAATGTTAGTACAGCATAACACACACACACACACACACACACACACACACACACACACAC
>CM047512.1:31382175-31389675 GCA_026122265.1 Ammodytes dubius | reverse complement strand
AAAGCATTTGTATACTATATAAACTACTGTATAAAAATAGCATTCTTTGCACTGATGGTCTCATTTGCTGTAACATCCTTTATGATCATCAGAGGAAAAATGAGACTGTTTCAGAAATATTTGAAAGTTCCTCGTATCACCTTTAAAGAGTTCATTAAAAATGACTTAGACCATGTTACTTCCTGGTAGGCGAGCCAATCAGACGAGCTGTCGATCCTGGAAGGGGAGGAGCTTCAGGTGGTGGAGGATGGAGACATGGAGGACTGGCTCAAGGTACAAGGACTAAATAATCAGCCTTCACTCCGTCTGTATCTTGGTTATTTCTGAACCGCTTTTACTGACGCATCACCTTAAACCTGCAGTGTGTAGAATTTTGGGTTTTATTTCCTAGCAGATTTTGAAGAAAATAATTATAATATCCATAAGTATATTTAATTTAGTTCATAATAGCTGAAAAAAATGTTTTGAATTATAAATTTTTTTTCTTAGAAAGGGTCTCATATATGTGCATATATCTGCATATGTTGGACCAAGACCTAGTACCGCCATCTTGAAAGTGTCATAGTTGGAATGTCATCAGGTGCATAGTTTAAAATTTAGAATTGTTCTTGTCCTTGAAGGCCACTGTAGCTTCTGTTATTATTCGAAAGGGGTGGGGTTACCCAGGGAGCGTTGCATTCTAGAACTTTGTAGAACTTTCTTGATGATTTCATATTACGCACTGCACCTTTAAAAGAAAAAGTAAAAGCAACAATGGAGAAATACAAAAAATACAAAAAACAAGATAGAAACTAAAACTAAAAAATGCAAGTACAGAACATATCGCAAATGTGGAAAATTATTTACCATAATGTGCAATATGCAGTAGACTGAAGAAATTGATATTGAGGGCAATAAATATGCAGCTGTCCGTGTGTGTGTGTGTGTGTGTGTGTGTGTGTGTGTGTGTGTGTGTGTGTGTGTGTGTGTGTGTGTGTGTGTGTGTGTGTGTGTGTGTGTGTGTGTGTGTGTGTGTGTGTGTGTGTGTGTGTGTGTGTGTGTGTGTGTGTGTGTGTGTGTTGTCTGTCTGTCTGTCTGTCTGTCTGTCTGTCTGTCTGTCTGTCTGTCTGTCTGTCTGTCTGTCTGTCTGTCTGTCTGTCTGTCTGTCTGTCTGTCTGTCTGTCTGTCTGTCTGTCCGTCTGTCTGTCTGTCTGTGTGTGTGCAGGTGTGTAACTCTTGTGGGCAGGTGGGCTATGTCCCAGAGCGCTACGTGCAGTTCCAGTGTCTACCAGCAGAGGGCGCCGTTAGACTGGACGGTTCATTCAGCTCAACGTCATCCACCACTGGCAGTAAAGAGAGAGGGACACACGGGGGAAGCAAAGGTTAGGACAACTCTCTGTCAGATTCTCCACTATATGGGGCCCAGTGCTCCAGCACTTAAGAAAATAGCTGTGTGAGGTTTGCCCCAGTTTTGTATTTGTTTTTAGCTTTGTTTCGTTTTCTGTTTATTTATAGCTTATTTTCTTACTAATTTTTTCTTATTTATTTATTTCACTTTTGTTTATGTGAGGGAGGCGGTGAGGGGTGTGTATGTAATGTATGTAAGACTGCAACTAACGATTATTTTAGTTGCAATCAATTAAATCGATTATTGATTGATTGTTGAAATGATCGCCAACCATTTTGATAAACGATTAATAATTTTGAGATTTTTTTGGAAGAAAACAAAAGAAAAAAAGAAAAGAAAAGAAAGGACAACTCTGTGTGTGTGTGTGTGTGTGTGTGTGTGTGTGTGTGTGTGTGTGTGTGTGTGTGTGTGTGTGTGTGTGTGGTGTGTGTGTGTGTGTGTGTGTGTGTGTGTGTGTGTGTGTGTGTGTGTGTGTGTGTGTGTGTGTGTGTGTGTGTGTGTGTGTGTGTGTGTGTGTGTGTGTGTGAGAGAGAGAGTTACAATTGTTCTTACAGATCAAAAATCATTGAAATCTAAAGATAATCAGGTCTGATTTGGTTTTTAAAACAGCCTAAATAAATCTTTAAAAAGTCTTAAATAAAATGCTCAGACGTGCGAAGAAGGTTTTAATTCATCTGTTTTTTTCTGATATTGCAATTTAAACACTAGAATAGAATAGAATAGAACTTTATTGTCATTGTACAAGATAACAAAATTTTGTTTGTTTGTTATTCTATCAATAATTGGAAGCGTCTATACATATTTTTTTAATTGATTGGTAATGAGGTGAAGATGTCGTGTTAATAGTGTGACAATAATGCTGTTGTACTCATTCCCTGCGTTCCAATCCCCATACTTCCCTACTATTTAGTACGCCGGAAAAATATTTAAGATGTCCCAATACATGCACGTCAATTCTAGTATGCTGGAAATACATAAATGCCCCACTAACTCCGATTGCATTTTGGAGTATTCTTCTTTATTCTTGACATTTCTCAACATAATGAAAAAAAAATCTTCCTTATCTGATTTTATTTTTCTCTCCTCTGGCCCTAAAACTCTTCTGTTCTTTAGTATTTAGTGTAGTAAGAAGTGTGTGATGTGGAATGCAGGCTATATTTCTTTAGTATTTAGTGTAGTCAAAAAAATAATAAAGTGATTTGGAACACAGGGAATGCTTTTGTGTGTGTTTCAATTGATTGGTAATAAGGTGATACTGTGTTACTAATGGTATTGAGGTGAAGATGTTTGACTTGATTCATTGTGTGTGTTTCAGCCCGGGCTCTGTACTCGTACCAGGCTCAGAGTGCAGAGGAGCTGTCCTTCCAGGAGGGGGCGCTGATACACCTGATACGCTGCCGACACGGAGAGGTGTGTGTGCTTGTGTAACCAAATCCTATCCATAACCTAAGGCCGCTAAATGGGGTTAGGGTTAGGGTTCCACTGTTATACTACATCTTAAAGTCTCAGGGTTTCTGTAACAATCTCCTCTTCTACAGCAGGTGCTATTAGATTAGGTCTGAGATCTGAAATGTGGTTTTAATGCTGCTTTCTTAACAACTGGGAAGTCTTAATTTTCAGACTTTTTTGGCATGTTTTAAGCTATTGACAGTGTGGAGAGACAGAGTTGAATTGTGTCAGAGAGGGGAATGACATGCAGAGAACGACCCGGGCTGGATTCTAACCCGGGTCTGCTGTGAAGAGGACTGAGACTCTATGGAGGGAGGGGGGAGGAGAGGGGAGGGGTCTAACCACTACACCACGAGCAACCAGCCCATTTCATCTACTTTTCCATGTTTATTTCACGAGTATCTAATAATGTTTTTAATGTGTTTTAAATGTTTTGTGTGTGAGGTGGATGACGGTTTCTGGGAGGGAGAGCTGAACGGACGCGTCGGTGTTTTCCCGTCGCTGGTCGTTCAGTTGGTCCATGAAGAGAGAGGAGGAGGAGGAGGACGAGATGGAGGTGAAGAATGAGTTTTATTTTTGTTTTTATTTAAATTTTAAATTTAAATTTAAATTTAAATTTAAATTTAAATTTAAATTTTAATTTAAATTTAAATTTTAATTTTAATCTTTATTTTTATTTTTATTTTTAATATTTAATTTTTAATTTAATTTTAATTTTAATTTTTATCTTTATCTTTATTTTAATTTTTAATTTTAATTTTAATTTTAATTTTAATTTTAATTTTAATTTTAATTTTAATTTTAATTTTAATCTTTATTTTTATTTTTATTTTTATTTTTAATTTTTTTAATTTTAATTTTAATTTTAATTTTAATTTTCATCTTTATCTTTATTTTAATTTTTAATTTTAATTTTAATTTTAATTTTAATTTTAATTTTTATCTTTATTTTTATTTTTAATTTTTATTTTTTTAATTTTAATTTTAATTTTAATTTTAATTTTAATTTTAATTTTAATTTTAATTTTAATTTTAATTTTAATTTTAATTTTAATTTTAATTTTAATTTTAATTTCTTCGTCGTGACTATAGTGCCATGGTATGGAGCACAAAACATTACAAATTATAACAGAACAAAACATGGCTTAAGGCTTGGACAATCAAGACATTTTTTTATTATTATTATTTATTCACAAATTCACAACAGTATGAAAAGAGAAGCACAAATAAAACATAAAAATAGGGAAGGATGGATAGTGAGTCTATGATTCCTAAACGGGTCGTTCTCTGCAAGTCATTCCCCTCTCTGACACATTTCATCTCTGTCTCTACACACTGTCTAATAAAAGTTAAAAATAATGCCCAAAAAAATTATTTTATATTTTTTATTTTTTTCCCTACAGCCTCTTTCATCATCCACCTCTCCAATCCCAATTCCTTCTCACCCCGGCCGTAGTTCATCTCTTAGTGCCACTACGCCCCCTAGCTGTGTGGAGGAGAAACAACAGGTCTTTTCTCCAAGGCTGGCAGACGACACGATAAATGGTGAGTGAGTTTTTCTCTATTGTGAGTGAGTCTAACCCTACATTTCTCTTACTGTGATGTCACAGTAAGAGAAATGTAGGGTTAGACAGTGAGACCATAAAACACTCTTTCTGCCTTTTCTCAGGCTAGGATGAACCAATTTCAATTTTTTTTGCACATTTATACTACATAGGATCTCAGAATTCAATACACCTTAATATTCCCACCGGTGAAGTAGGCCTTTAAGTAAAGGTGCCATTGCCGGGTATCGGAAAACTGGGAAATCCAAATTATCTGACATCCTACTCTGAGAATACAGTGGATTGCAGCTCATAGTCAAATTTACGACTGGTTAAATCTGTGAAATGTAATCCGACTACTAGGATCAGTTTTTATGGGGGGCGCCCGTGGTGTAGTGATGAAGTGAGTCTCAGTCCTCTTCACAGCAGACCCGGGTTAGAATCCAGCCCGGGTCGTTCTCTGCATGTCATTCCCCTCTCTGTCTGTCTGTCTGTCTGTCTGTCCTCTTCACAGCAGACCCGGGTTAGAATCCAGCCCGGGTCGTTCTCTGCATGTCATTCCCCTCTCTGACACATTTGCCTCTGTCTCTCCATACTATCAAATAAAGTTATCTAAAAAAAAAAAAATCACAACTGTAAACCATCAACTAAAAGGCAATGTAAAGTATATTTTAAGATTTTTTTTTTTTTTTTTTTTTGCATTTTTATGCTGTATTGATAGTGTAGAGACAGAGTTGAAATGGGGCAGAGAGGGGAGTGACATGCAGAGAACGACCGCGGCCTGGAATCGAACCCGGGTCCGCTGCTGGCCGAGGCCCATGGCCCCCCCATGGGCCTCGGCCAGCAGCGGAGGGGGGCGCCCTACCAACTGAGCTAAGGGCGCCCCAATGTAAAGTGTATTTGACTGTATTGAATCATTGACTAACATTTGTCCCATTCTTTCCCATCAGAAGCTGAAGGCAGCAGCAGCATTTCTCCAGATCTCTGCAGTGCTCGGATCAGACCAGTAAGTGCCTATTTAAGTGTCTGTGTCTGTGTGTGTGTGTGTGTGTGTGTGTGTGTGTGTGTGTGTGTGTGTGTGTGTGTGTGTGTGTGTGTGTGTGTGTGTGTGTGTGGTGTGTGTGTAAGAACGGTTTTCAGGCTTTACTGCATTCAATAAAGATTTTTTTTTTACTGCATGTTGCAGATAACAAACCCTGTGTGTGTGTGTGTGTGTGTGTGTGTGTGTGTGTGTGTGTGTGTGTGTGTGTGTGTGTGTGTGTGTGTGTGTGTGTGTGTGTGTGTGTGTGTGTGTGTGTGTGTGTGTGTGTGTGTGTGTGTGTGTGTGTGTGTGTGTGTGTGTGTGTGTGTGTGTGTGTGTGTGTGTGTGTGTGTGTGAGGTACATTTAATTGTTATCATGAAGTGGTAAAAAGGCAAATGCAACAATAAACAGGGTAAAATAAAGGATTAAAAAAAAATACATTAAAAAAATTAAACAGGAAATCGGTGATGAAGTCAGAATAAAAATAATAATAATCAGTACGCCATGTTAGTTGTTTATTTTGTCTTGTCTTTTGTTTGTGTGTTCGCTTTTTCAGTTGTGTGTTTGTGTTCTTTTAAAAGAAATATCCAAAAATGAAGTATTTAAAAAAAATAAAATAAAAAAAAAGAATCAAAATCTCTGTTGTTTTTAGTGTCGAGCGCCTCCTCCTCCTCCGAAGCCTTCAGCTCAACTTTGAGACAAAACACTGGAATCACATCAGCTGCCACCAAAGGATTAAAACAACATTTAACTGTTAACGTTTAGTGTTTTATTGGCATTTCTTTAGGTTTTATTATTCATAATAAGACATATTACAGCAGGTATTACAGTTTTTCTTCATTGTATATAAATAAATTGAAATTCTGCACATTATTGTGAAAATTTGGAACTCATAAAAAAAAAAAATTTTGTACAGTGTTTACATTTTGGAAGAGATTTGTGGAGTTTATTTTTTTCTTCCTTTTTAGCAAATACCTTTTTCTTGAGCTGTAGTTTAATGTGATATTGAAAAACTGTAAAATAATGTTTAGAACAATTCCTTTTTATGTATAAACAACTTCTAATAATTTGTGAAAAAATGTATGAATGTTTAGTGTTGTTTCTATGTTATCTATCATATTATGCAGGTTAAAAAGAAAGCAGCACAGTATGTAAATGCATAAAACAATTAGAAATACTTAATTCCTAACTGCATAGACACATGTTTAACACTAGGTCATGAATAAATATTCCTTTGTAAATGTCTGTGAGTGTCTTTTAATGAGTGGCTAACAACACAGTTTGAAAAGACAACTCAAGACACTTGAACATTTGCACAACAAAAAAATAAAAACAATAAGAAGATGTAAAAGTCCCACCCAAAAACTAATGTTGAGATAATGTCTGTTAAAGATGGTTGTATAGGAGAAATATACAGACGCAAACAGACAAGGTTTAGTCAAATAAACACCTGAATGTACATGTTGGACCTTTGATTTATACTAGTATGAAAGAAGACATGTTATGGAAGATAAATAGACATAAATCTCTAAATTGGCCAGTGCTTGAAAACTCAATGTTTTTGCCCACATTGTCTCACCTTGAACGTCTGCAGACTATTTGATTTCAATGAACTCAGCTGTGGCATCAAGTAAAAACCCGTAAATAGCAACTCCAGCATAGAGCGGCTGAGTGAATGTGGTCTGGACTCTGTGGAGGAGAGTCATGGTTTCAGAGACGCTGTAGAAGGACAGAACACCTGCACTGTGATCCAGGTACACTCCTATTCTGGAGGACAGAGGTCCTCCGATGGGAGTTTCGACTTTGTTATACACAAAGACAGAACGGTCTAGGACACAAATTAATGCCCAAGATTTATCATTTTGCCCAAATGAACTCTCACTCCCTCCTCTGCTGATATTCTTGTATGCGACTGCTACACGAACCAATCCCCCTCTCCACTCCACCTCCCAGTAACAACAGCCAGTCAGACTCTCTGTACTCAGGACCTGAGTCCTATTAGTGAATCTGTCTGTGTGACTAGGATAAGACTGTTGTCTGCTCCTGTATGTTGCTTTCCTGTTCCCCTCAGATAATAACAGCCGTGTGTATGCTGTGT
>CM047512.1:31369675-31377175 GCA_026122265.1 Ammodytes dubius | reverse complement strand
GAATATCTAACTTAAAGCTGGGGTGGAGGATTTGGTGAGAAAATAGCAGTTGGGATAGAGATTCGAAATCCAAATACCTCACCCGCTCCACTTGTTCTCTTTGGTCCCTCCCCTATGGTCCCTCCCTGACACGCTCTACACACTAACAACATCGGTGTCAAAGTGAATGGACAGTCCCAACAGCCAATAAGAATGGAGAATCGGAGCCACGCCCTGATTGGTCAAAGTGTACAGCTCATGTTCACTTTGACCAATCAGAAATCATATACCCAAGCTTTAATTTCTGAAACTTAAACTCGTTCGCCAGCCCAGTTTGTTAATTTATTTTCTTAAGTTTATTTTTTTTCAAAGTGGCCTAATAAGCCTTAGCACCAATGCCTGTAAAAGTCGGACAAAACATTCAGAAATCTAAAACACAAAAACCAAATTTTTCTTGATTTGCACAAAAGCTTAGCAATGATATAAAGTAAACGTGATTTGTTGTGAAAAGCGTTAAAACATGCAACATCCATTGAACCAACCTTTAAACGTAGCAGCGAAAGATGATTTTACATGAGTCAACCAGCCAGTTCAGTCCTGCTGCTGTGGTTAAATGATTGAAGGTGTTTTCATGAATTGTTATTATTACTATATTTCCTTTTCATAGTCCGCTGTTGGTAACACGCTCCACTTCTTTCCTTCGATTTCCAGAGGACAGTTTCCGATATGAGACTCCTCTAGGGCTTGCCCCGAATTACTCAAATACAACTCCGGGAAAAAATTAAGAGACCTCTCCAAATGTTCAGTGTCTCTTGTTTTTCACTCTTTAGAGGCATATGTTTGAGTAAAATGAACATTTTGAATTTATGATATAATCTACTGACAACATTTCTACCAAATTCACAATAAAAATATTGTCATTAAGAGCATTTTCAATAAGTAATGTAGAGATGAAGATTTAAGAAAAATCGAGACTGGTCTCTTAATTTTTCCGGGACTGTATTTAACTATTTAGTTGGTACGGTTAGCACTCGAGGCTCAATGCAGTATTTGGAAGCTTAGCAAAGATCTTTAGGACAGCAGGCTCTTGTGTCATAAAAACACTAACACTTTTGTCCAAAGGGGGCGCTAGACACAAATCTACAAACACTGAAAGTTCCTCATAGCTACTGTAACATTTGGATTAAATTTATTTTGTTTTAAATTGTGTTTTTATCAATATACTGTATATTTTTTAAAAAAAAAAAAAAAAAAGTATTGAAGCCGATAATGTTTTTTCGGACAGCCCTAGAGTCCTCCATCTTTTTCAAAGTCCTCCTACAACTTCTCCTCTTCGTCTTCCGTCACTTTGCAGTCCTTAATATCTTCCATCTCCATATCATCCATATCATCCTTCTCTGGCTCACCACTGGGGGGCCAACCTCTGCTGCGGAAGCCTCCACACTTTGATTTCCAGGTCCCTCCCTCCCTGACCAACTGCTGGACTAATCGTGACTTCTTCTTTTTCCGATTTCCCAAGAAGTTCGGTAGTCCCTTCTTTCTGGTCTTTTATTGCATTAGTAGCAGAAGATTCCACCTCATCTATCATGGTGACAACAGAAAACTCTCGCTTGCTGTCCGGACTGGCTTTCACGATCGTTACATTAGTTATTCTGCCACCTATTGGGGAAGACGGGGACATTGGACTCGAAGGCGACACTTGCAAACTGTCTCTAGAGAGCTGATCGGTTGGCGAGGAAAAGGCCGACCCTTTAAAATCTCCCTCCACGGTGAAATTTCAACCGTTTTAAGAATCCCAACCGGTTTTATTTCAGTCTTTGCCTCTGGGGCTCTTATTCTGGCTACTTCTGGCTCTGGTTCCTTTGGAGTTATCGGGCTTGAAATCATAATATCGCCTTGTTCGCGGACGATACGGACGTGACACTTTCCGACTTCAACGCCAGACGAGGGGAATTTCCGAAGGAGGGTATTTGATCGGGGGTTTGCGGGAAAGTCGCATGGTGTCGGCTTTGGACTTCTGAGTTGTAATGGACTTCTTCCAAAGGCTGGGGATGGGAATGGGGATGGATTGGGAGATTGACTAGACACCGCTCGACCAGATGGGAGTTTGGGGCTAGGAGTGAGCGCGAGGGAATTTCTTGAACTAAGTCTGGGGCTAGGTGTGAGGGATAAATCCGATTTTTCCGCAGCATCCGATGGGGTGTATCTTGAACTTATCTTGGGGCTTGGTGTGATCGCCATTCCAGGGGAGGTGGGACTTTTTAACAAAGACACCGAAGATGGGGTCTTGATCGAGTGATAAGATTGCGGGGATGAACCTAAGCTTATTAACGCTAGGTCGGCACCTCCAAAACCTAGTTGATGCAGATCGGGAGTTCCCGGGGGTGTTTGGGTAACTGGGCAAGGTGTGGTGAATAGGATTCGGATTGAGGAGTCGGGGTAAAACCTGGAATGGATCCATGGATAGGAGCGATCGGTGTAGAGGTTTGTAGTGGCCCTGGATCGTAAGCGTCCAACCTATCTTCTAGTTTTGCTTTCTCTCTGGATGTGGCCGGAGATGGGATCGGAAGAGAATTCGGCACGGAAGAAGTCGCTGTGCTCACAACGGCGGAAGGTTCCGTAAGATTTGTGCGAGATTTCGGACTCGGTGAATCCTTGGTGAAACAACTCTAGAGTCTTGGTCCTTACTTTGGGAAGACGTAGCATTTCCAGAACCTTGCGTTTGCTTTTTCGTGGGCTCTACTTCAAGTTTAATACTCGGTTTAGCTTCACTTTCAACAACGTCTTCTGCTTGCACCATTTCCTCTATCACTACGGTTGCTTATGAATAGCAAACCGAACTCCTCCTGCTCCCCCTCCCTTCCTGTACTTTCCTTCACTTTAATTCCAGTCTGGTCGCTGCCCCTTCTAAGCCCAATATGGTAAGACTTTTCCTGCGTTTGCCCGGATTCGGTGGGACCCCGTTTGTGTTCTCAGAAGGCGGTTTAACGTCCTTGAACATGCTCCTCAGGTTGTAACCGCCCTCCTTGCGTTCCCCCTCGCTGTCCTGGGATACATCCAGCTGGTCCCCTGAACCGGCCAGTTGGTTTGGACCTCCGCGCAGCTTCTTATCAGCGTGGGTGACACGGAACCTAAAAGAGAATAAGTAAGTAAGTAGGTAAGTAGGTAAATTTATCTATATACAGTACTGTAGCGTTTCACAGGACAGGGTCACAAGTGCTTTACGTGTGCTAGACATAAAAGCATAGTAAAATAATACATCTAAGAATAAATTGATGAATTAAAAATTTAAATAAAATAAAAAATATTATAATTAATTATTAAATTAGTTATAATAATAACGTAAAGTCAGGATGGATATTCTGCTACTCTATACCCAGTATCTAAGGTGTCACGATTCCGTCAAATCTTAAATGGTTGGTTCTATTTTAGGTCACAATATGATTCTCATCTTTTTTTATTGTTGTTTTGTTTGTCGTGGGCAGGGAGATACCCCCCCTCAGTGTTGTCATGGGATATGACTATCATACAGACTAGAATGTTTTTGTACCAGCTTAAATAGGTTTATATGCTGTGAAACAGCCTACAGGATCATGAGAATTGCTCTGTTTGATACAGCTCTTAGTGGTATCAACTTTGTCACTTCCGTATTGGATGCTGGTAGAACTTGCTGTGGTTGGTCTGTCTGTCTGTCTGTCTATCTATCTATCTATCTATCTAATCTATCTATCTATCTATATCTATCTATCTATCTATCTATCTATCTATCTATCTATCTATCTATCTATCTATCTATCTATCTATCTATCTATCTATCTATCTATCTATCTATCTATCTATCTATCTATCTATCTATCTATCTATCTATCTATCTATCTTCTCTCTCTCTCTTCTCTCTCTCCTCTCTCTCTCTCTCTTCGTCTCTCTCTCTCTCTCCTCTCTTCCTCTCTCTTCTCTTCTCTCTCTCTCTCTCTCTCTCTCTCTCTCTCTCTGTCTCCCTGTCTCTCTGTCTCTGTGGTCTATCCTGTATTATTACCTGCCACAGCGAACACAGTCTGCTCCCCCGGCCGTAGTTTGGACCGGGTGTGCGGCTCTGCCTCCGGCCCTTCTTGGACCGACCCTGGGCACACAGGTGGCAGGAGCCGGGCTCTGTGCCGCTGTGCACGGTGTGGTGGTGGGGAGGGATGCCACCAATGGATTCCTTACGCATCCTACACATCAACAAGATCATTGTTATTGGCATAAAAGAGTGTTGCAGTACTTGAGACTGGTCTTAAAGCTGATCTGCAAATCAATAAAACAATTATTCAAATCAATACATCAATAGTATCCTTAAATGACAAATGACGCAATTTAACACTGGACATTACAGTTTCAGTCCTCATGGGTCCGAAACTGAAACAAGACCAAACCTTTGAATATTAGAGCAGCTGTATTTTCATTGCTTACATAAACAATATCATTGTATATACGTAAAGATTATTCCGGTTCTTCTCTAGTCAGTATTATGAAGCCTAGTTTCCACTGATCAGTATTAACTGTTGTTTTTAGGTGTTGTTATAGACCCTTCGCCCTAAACAACAACAATGTCATTTGTTATGTATAAATATTCTTTTAAAGTGCTTTTGTGTTCATAGAAAAGTTTTAGAACTTTTAAAATATTTCTGAATCAGTCAAATTTTTCCTCTGATGATCATAAATGACATGTAACAGCAAACTGAGACCATCAGTCCAAAGAATGCTATTTTATATAGTTTTTCTTAATGCCTTTGTCATGGGTATACGCTCACCCGGGAACAACAGCTGACGTAGTAAACAACACTACCGCTTTTGTCCAAAGGGGGGCGCTAGAATACAAACTGAAAGGTCCTGAGAGCACCTTTAAGATTAATAATTAAAATGTATTTCCTTGTGACAGTAAAATTGTCTACCTGGGGTCATGAAGCACACAGACTTTTTTGTTTCCCAACATTTCATTGAAGGCTTCCATGTTAGCTAGAAGTGAAGACAAGAAAAAACCCATATTAGAAAAGCATTTGTGTCTGTTTTTGTTTGTTTAGCATTAAATGGTCAAAACTAGGAATGTTAAATATCATATTACAAAATCTCATTCAAAATACATCAGTTACATTTATCATCTCCCAAAAGTGTAGTGTAGGGCAAGAATAAACCAAAAGATCACAATAGAGTTGATCAACTTTCACGATCCAAAATACTCTGAAAAATTAAACATTTACTGCCATGACATCTGGGCAAACTTAATTTCCCAAAAAGATTATGTGACATACATGTATTGCACTTTATCTTATACAATGTCTTTAAGACTTTTTATTTATTATTGTTGAATTGTTTTTGTTTTTTTGAAAAGGGGAGACAGAGAGGAGAGAGGGGGGATGACCTGCAGTAAAGGTCCACGGGTCGGATTTAAACCCGTGACCACTGCAATGAAGGCCGAGTGTGTGTTGTGTGCGTGTATGTGTGTGTGTGTGGCATGTGTGTGTGTGTGTGTGTGTGTGTGTGTGTGTGTGTAGTGCTGTGTGTGTGTGTTGATGTGTGTGTGTGTGTCGTGGTGTGTGTTGTAAGTGTGTGTAGTGTGTTAATCACCTTCATTCTCTATAATACATTTGAGGATCTGCTCCACTGTGTCCTGGTTCTCCTCATCATCATCTGAAACAGCAGAATAAAAAGCACATTTGAAAAAACTCAGACTTACGCAGTGAATATGGGCAATTTAAATTGATTGGGTATTTGATATTGTGATTTTAGTAGTGCACTCCCATAATGTAGCGCTATCTATCTATCTATCTATCTATCTATCTATCTATCTATCTATCTATCTATCTATCTATCTATCTATCTATCTATCTATCTATCTATCTATCTATCTATCTATCTATCTATCTATCTATCTATCTATCTATCTATCTATCTATCTATCTATCTATCTAATCTGTCTGTCTGTCTGTCTGTCTGTCTGTCGTCTGTCTGTCTGTCTGTCCTGTCTGTCTTGTCTGATCATATCACATTTCCATCCATCAAACCATCCATCCTCCATCCATCCATCAATCCATCCATCATCCATCATCACATCCATCCATCTATCTCATCTATCTCCATCTATTATTCCCTATCATCCTCTATTCTCCTCCTCCTCCTCCATCTATTTAAACTACATTTCCCATAATGCATTTCCTTCTGTATTGGCCCCTCTAGTTCTCTCCTCTCCTCCTTCTCCTCTGTCTCTTCCTCCATATCTCCCGCTCTGCAGTCGATATCCTTTCCTTCATTCTATCTATCCTCCACATCCCTCCTCCACTCGTCCCCCTCTCTCTCCTGCCCTCCCTCTCCCTCTCTCCTCTCATCTCATCATCCATCTTACTTCTGTATTGGCCCCTAGTTTCTCGTCCTCCTCTGTCTCTCCTCCATATCCCCGGCTCTGCAGCGATACCTTCTTCTTGAGCAGGGTGGCAGATCATGAACCCGCTCAGGACCGTCATGAAGAAGAGAAACACAACCACGAAGATCATGTAGGGAGGGGGGGCCTCCCCGATCTCTGAGGCCTCCAACTCACTCATTATGGATTCAACCTGAGAGAGAGGGGGATGGAGAGAGAGAGAGAGGGGGGGGAGGGAGAGAGAGAGAGAGAGGGGGGGTGAGAGATGGAGAGAGAGGGAGGGGAGGGTGAGAGATGGAGAGAGAGAGAGAGATGGAGGGAGAGAGAGGGAGAGGGAGGGGGAAGAGAGACATGTAGAGAGAGAGAGGGGGGGGAAGAGAGAGAGAGGGAGAGAGAGAGAGAGAGAGCATGGAGAGAGAGAGAGAGAGAGATGTGTTAGTATTGCTATTACGTAATACTCACTCACTCACTCACTCACTCACTCACTCACTCACTCACTCACAAACAAACACATCCCTTTAAAAAACAATACTTCGGGGGCGCCCGTGGTACAGTGTGTAGGGCGTCACCCCCCCCCCCCCCCCGGCCAGGCCCCGCATCAGACCCGGGTTAGAATCTCTGACACATTTCATCAATGTCTCTCTAGTCTGTCTAATAAAGTAAAACAATGCCTACTTTGGTAATTGCAATTTATTTTATTTTATTTTCAGTTTGTATTGCACACACACACACACACACACACACACACACACACACACAACACACACACACACACACACACACACACACACACACACACACACACACACACACACACACACACACACACACACACACACACACACACACACACACGCACACACACGCACGCGCACAAATATGAGCTTAATAATATATAAATAAACTTGCTTACAGGCTTTCTGGTTGGTTGAAATCATCTTGGGATCTTCAGTGGTTGCAGACCAGTTGGACATCAGGAGTGAGAGTCTGTGAGCGAGAGCAGAAATCCAAATAAGATGATCAGAATCTCCTCAATACAAATCAATACAAATCAATACAAACAAACTTTAACCATTCACTCGTGGATCACACACAGACAGACAGACAGACAGACAGACAGACAGACA
>CM047512.1:31355503-31358003 GCA_026122265.1 Ammodytes dubius | reverse complement strand
CCAACCCTAACCTAGCGCCAACTAGTGGTGTAAAAAAAATAAAAAAAAAAAAATCATATATACTCCAAATGGCCTGAAACTGCTCCTAAATACTTTTGGAAAAATTATTTTCTTAGGACTCAGCACTGAGAAATTTTCCCAAAATTTTAGATAGGGGTCAATGGCAGCTATATGAAGGAAGTGAGCTAGAACTCCAAAACTTCGCACACATGTCTAGGGGGCCTGGGGCACCTCCCACACCAAAGGCCAACCCTTTGCCCATTTCCCTCGCCGAGTCGCAACCCTAACCCTAACCCTAACCCTAACCCTAACCCTAACCCTAACCCCTAACCCTAACCCTAACCCCTAACCCACTAACGCTAGCGCCAACTAGTGGTGTAAAAAAAAAACAACAAAAAAAAATCATATATACTCCAAATGGCCTGAAACTTGCTCCTAAATACTTTTTGGAAAAATTATTTTCTTAGGACTCAGCACTTTGAGAAATTTTCCCAAAATTTTAGATAGGGGGTCAATGGCAGCTATATGAAGGAAGTGAGCTAGAACTCCAAAACTTCGCACACATGTCTAGGGGGCCTGGGGCACCTCCCACACCAAAGGCCAACCCTTTGCCCATTTCCCTCGCCGAGTCGCAACCCTAACCCTAACCCTAACCCTAACCCTAGCAGCCAACTAGTGGTTTAAATAAACAAATAAAAAAAAATCATATATACTCCAAAGGCCTGAAACGTGCTCCAAAATACTTTTTGGAAAAAAATTATTTCTTAGGACTCGCATCTGAGAAATTTTCCCAAATTTTAGATAGGGGTCAATGGCAGCTATTGAAGGAAGTGAGCTAGAACTCCAAAACTTTCGCACACATGTCTTAGGGGGCATGGGGCACCTCCCACACCAAAAGGCAAACCCTTTGCCCATTTCCTCGCCGAGTCGCACCCTAACCCTAACCCTAACCCAACCCTAACCCTATCCCTACCCTAACCCAACCCTAACCCTAACCCTAACCCTAACGCTAGCGCCAACTAGTGGTGTAAAAAAAAACAAAAAAAAAAAATCATATATACTCCAAATTGGCCTGAAACGTGCTCCTAAATACTTTTTGGAAAAATTATTTTCTTAGGACTCAGCACTTGAGAAATTTTCCCAAAATTTTAGATAGGGGTCAATGGCAGCTATATGAAGGAAGTGAGCTAGAACTCCAAAACTTCGCACACATGTCTAGGGGGCCTGGGGCACCTCCCACACCAAAGGCCAACCCTTTGCCCATTTCCCTCGCCGAGTCGCAACCCTAACCCTACCCTAACCCTAACCCTAACCCTAACCCTAACCCTAACCCAACCCTAACCCTAAGCCTAACCCTAACGCTAGCGCCAACTAGTGGTGTAAAAAAAACAACAACAAAAAAAATCATATATACTCCAAATGGCCTGAAACGTGCTCCTAAATACTTTTTGGAAAAATTATTTTCTTAGGACTCAGCACTTTGAGAAATTTTCCCAAAATTTTAGATAGGGGTCAATGGCAGCTATATGAAGGAAGTGAGCTAGAACTCCAAAACTTCGCACACATGTCTAGGGGGCCTGGGGCACCTCCCACACCAAAGGCCAACCCTTTGCCCATTTCCCTCGCCGAGTCGCAAACCCTAACCCTAACCCTAACCCTAACCCCTAACCCTAACCCTAACCCCTAACCCTAACCTAACCCTACGTAGCGCCAACTAGTGGTGTAAAAAAAAAACAACAAAAAAAATCATATATACTCCAAATGGCCTGAAACATGCTCCTAAATACTTTTTGGAAAAATTATTTTCTTAGGACTCAGCACTTTGAGAAATTTTCCCAAAATTTTAGATAGGGGTCAATGGCAGCTATATGAAGGAAGTGAGCTAGAACTCCAAAACTTCGCACACATGTCTAGGGGGCCTGGGGCACCTCCCACACCAAAGCCAACCCTTTGCCCATCTCCCTCGCCGAGTCGCAACCCTAACCCTAACCCTAACCCTAACCCTAACCCTAACCCCTAACCTACCTAACCCTAACCCTAGCGCCAACTAGTGGTGTAAAAAAAAAACAACAAAAAAAAATCATATATACTCCAAATGGCCTGAAACGTGCTCCTAAATACTTTTTGGAAAAATTATTTTCTTAGGACTCAGCACTTTGAGAAATTTTCCCAAAATTTTAGATAGGGGTCAATGGCAGCTATATGAAGGAAGTGAGCTAGAACTCCAAAACTTCGCCAGTTAGGTCGCACCCTACCCACACCAAAGCCAACCCTTTTACCCATTACCCTCCCAACTAACCCAACCCTAACCCTAACCCTAACCCTAACCCTAGCGCCAACTAGTGGTGTAAAAAAAACAACAAAAAAAAATCATATATACTCCAAATGGCCTGAAACGTGCTCCTAAATACTTTTTGGAAAAATTATTTTCTTAGGACTCAGCACTTTGAGAAATTTTCCCAAATTTTAGATGGGGGTCAATGGCAGCTATATGAAGGAA
>CM047512.1:31345503-31348003 GCA_026122265.1 Ammodytes dubius | reverse complement strand
AAGGGGGTTCTAAAATGAATACAAATTGTGCACCTCTACATGAGGTAAAGCCTTCAGTGATGGCACATGGATTTTATACCTTCTGCTGTATATGTCCAGGTTTATTCTTAGCAGTAGAATCAACAACTGAAACATTTCTTGGGCTCTTCTTGGGGATTTTTCTGAGCTCCTGCACCAGTGTCAGGAGGGGGTTGGGGGGGGGGGCACCAGTTTGTAAACGCTTCCATACTGAGAAATACAGAGAGAGTTTTGTGGAGCTGATAATAGGCTTAATCAACTTTGTGTCAACTCGTTTGGCGATGGCTTGAATGTAACGGAAATTCATTTATATGAAAAAGTACTATTAAAACCTTTAGTTTATTCTTTAGGGAAACCTTTTAAAGAATTGATTTAAATACAGTGTTATCTTAATGTATAGACACACACTGACACACACACACACACACACACACACACACACACACACACACACACACACACACACACACACACACACACACACACACACACACACACACACACACACACACACACACACACACACACACACACACACACACACACACACACACACACACACACACACACACACTTGGCATTTATACAAACAACAACATTAGACTAAATTACTTTTTAAAATAGTCTTTAATGAGAAAGGCTCTGATAGTTTGTTATCTGTAAATGAAGAGTGCCACGCCAAATTATATTTCATTAAACCTCAAAAACAAACTTATACTGGGCTGCTCTAGTGGTGTAGTGGATAGAGCGTGTACCATATTGGCTCCGGCCTTCGTTGCAGTGGTCGCGGGTTCAAATCCGACCCGTGGACCTTTACTGCAGGTCATCCCCCCTCTCTCTCTCTCTCTCTCTGTCTCTCTCTCTCTCTCTGTCTCCCCATTTCAACTCTGTACTGTCTAATAAAGCTTAAAAATGCCCAAAAAAATTCTTGAAAAAAAAATAATAAACCCTACACTTAGATAAAGGTGGAGTCAGTGATTCTGGAGAACGCTTGTTGTCAAAATCAGTGAATATCTCCTCATGATCCGCTACCTGTCTGTACTGTGTGTGTGTGTGTGCTGAAAAAAAATATCAGTGTTAATACACAGTCTAGGCTCTGTAAACTGGTATGTAAAACAAAGGTGGCCCACATGCCCGTTTACAGAGTCTAGGCTGTATATTAGCATTGCATTTTTTTTTCAGCTCACACACAGTACAGACAGGTAGCGGATCATGAGGAGATATTCACTGATTTTGACAAAAAAGTGATTTTTTGACAACAAGCGTTCTCCAGAATCACTGACTACACCTTTTAAAAACCCCATTCATTGATATACAGCCCCGGAAAAAATTAAGAGACCAGTTTGGATTTTTCTTAAATCTTCATCTCTACATTACTTATTGAAAAATGCTCTTTAATGACAACAAATGTATTGGAATTTGGTAGAAATGTTGTCAGTAGTTTATAGTATAAAACCAAAATGTTCATTCTACTCAAACATATGCCAATAAATAGTAAAACGAGAGACAATGAACATTTGGAGCGGTCTCTTCATTTTTTTTCAGACCTGTATTTCTTAATTATGACTTCATTAGACGAGATTCTGTTTCTTTATATAAATGGCAATTACATCCAATTAGTGTGATTTAATATAATTACTGCGGCTTAAGTGAATTTAATTGATGAAGCTTAATTGCGTGTTATTAATGTAGTGTGACCTCAGGGGAGTTCTATAGTATGACATTCTCTCTCTCTCTCTCTCTCTCTCTCTCTCTCTCTCTCTCTCTCTATCTCTCTCTCTCTCTCTCTCTCTCTCTCTCTCTCTCTCTCTCACACACAAACACACACATCACACACACACACACACACACACACACACACACACACACACACACACACACACACACACACACACACACACACACACACACACACACACACACACACACACACACACACACACACACACACACACACACACACACAAGGTATTTCTGTACTCTGAAGCGCCATTATTACATTTATTACATCGGTTCACTGTCTGATGTTGATATGAATAAAATGTTGCAATGTGTGCTGAGAAAAGGCAGAAAGAGTGTTGTATGGTCTCACTGTCTAACCCTTACATTTTCCCATGTGTGACATCACACATGGGAAAATGTAGAGTTAGGATTAACAGGACAGCTGGGGCCAAGAGAAGACTGAGGGAAGAAAAACCTCATTCATTATATTATAAAAGTGATTTCATAATGATAGAACACTGGTTCCGTATGGGTGAAGTATTCCTTTAATATTGACTCTTTGTTTTTAAAATATCTGTATCTTTAGCTCCCAAATGCTCCACTATGTTTAAAATAACTGCCTACGTGAATTTCTATATTTTATTTTTATATGTTTTTGATTTTACCTAGACTTAAACCTGCATTGTGTAGAATTTTGGGTTTTATTTCCTAGCAGACTTTGTAGAAAGTAATTATAATATCCATAAGTACATTTAATTTA
>CM047512.1:31341159-31345403 GCA_026122265.1 Ammodytes dubius | reverse complement strand
CCCTCAAGTCCTGTCTGTTCTGTATGGCCTCTTACTGTGAGAAACACCTCCAGCCTCATTATGAATCACCTACATTTAAGAAACACAAGCTGGTGGAGCCCTCCAAGAAGCTCCAGGAGAACCTCTGCTCTCGTCATGATGAGGTGATGAAGATTTTCTGCCGTACTGATCAGCAGTGCATCTGTGTTCTGTGTTCAATGGACGAACACAAAGGCCACGACACAGTGTCAGCTGCAGCAGAACGCACTGAGAGGCAGAGAGAGCTCGAGGGAAGTCGACTAAACATCCAGCAGAGAATCACAGACGTAGAGAAAGATGTGAAGGTTCTCCAACAGGAGGTGGAGGCTATCAATGGCTCTGCCGATAAAGCAGTGGAGCACAGTGAGAAGACCTTCGCCGAGCTGATCCGTCTCATCCAGAAAACAAGCTCTGATGTGAAACATCAGGTCAGATCCAAACAGCAAGCTGAAGTGAGTCGAGTCAGAGATCTTCAGGAGAAGCTGGAGCAGGAGATCGCTGAGCTGAAGAGGAGAGACGCTGAGCTGAAGACGCTGTCACTCACAGAGGATCACAACCAGTTTCTACACGACTACCGCTCACTGCCAGCACTCAGTGAAGCTACACACTCATCCAGCATCAACATCCGTCCTCTGAGATACTTTGAGGACGTGACAGCGGCTGTGTCAGAAGCCAGAGAGATGCTACAGGACGTCCTGAGAGAGACAGGGACAAACATCTCACGGTTACCCCGGAATCCCACGGACACCAAGCGCAATGTCTCACGGCTTTCCACTGGGCGCCAAAATCCGTCATCAACACACACCTCCGTGATCAACATGCTGGAGTCACAATACAGAGATGCACAGGTTCCAACAGTGGACAGCAGCAGTGGAGCAGAGAGACGGCACAGCAGACCTAGACAGAGAGGGAGATATAAACCACAGGACGTCCTGAGAGAGACAGGGACAAACATTTCACTGATAGAGACTCCAGTGGATGTTTCACTGCCTCAACCAGAGCCCAAGACCAGAGCTGACTTCTTAAGATATTCCCGTGAAATCACAATGGATCCAAACACAGCAAACACATTTCTGTTATTATCTGAGGGGAACAGGAAAGCAACATACACGAGTGAAGAACAGTCTTATTCTAGTCACACAGACAGATTCACTACTCGTTGTCAGGTCCTGAGTACAGAGAGTCTGACTGGCTGTTGTTACTGGGAGGTGGAGTGGAGAGGGGGAGAAGTTTGTGTAGCAGTCGCATACAAGAATATCAGCAGAGCAGGGTATGAAAGTGGATTTGGACGAAATGACAAATCTTGGGCGTTAATGTATAACACAAACGGATATGCCTTTGTGTACAACAGAGTCAGTACTCCCGTCTCAGGTCCTCAGTCCTCCAGAATAGGAGTGTACCTGGATCACAGTGCAGGTGTTCTGTCCTTCTACAGCGTCCCTGAAACCAAGACCATGACTCTCCTCCACAGAGTCCAGACCACATTCACTCAGCCGCTCTATGCTGGAGTTGCTATTTACGGGTATTTACAGGTATCCACTGCTGAGTTCATTAAAATCAAATAGTCTGCAGATGATCAAGGTGAGACAGTGGAAGCTTAAAGAAATGTTATGCTTGCACTGGCCAATGTATAGGTGTTTGTCTATGTATCTTCCATAACATGTCTTCTTTCATACTAGTATAAATCAAAGGTCCAACATGTACATTCAGGTGTTTTTTTACTAAACTTGGTTGTTTACGTCTGTTTAAATGTACATATACAACCATCTTTAACGGACATTGTCTCAACGTTAGTTTTGTTTTCAATACTCTGAACCAAAAATCTCAACTTCTAAAGCACTTACATCAACTAAACTTTCCATAATCATTCTCAGCACTATTCTGAAGGGTATTACAGAAGGATTTGTTTATATTTTGTAAATTGTCTGATTTATGGTCAATGTTGTTCTAAAGACCTGTACATAGTATTTCTTTTGATTGATTAAGTTAAGGGCTGCATTCAAAATTGTTTCTGTAAAAACCTTGGACACTTGAAATAAAGATTTTCACTTTATCCAATATCTAGATTTTTATTTATTTTTTGGTGACATGGTGCGGGGGCAACAGATCTAGCAGGGGACACCAGACTTCTCTTCATTAACCAGCTCTGACTGGGGGATCCCGAGGCATTCCCAGTGTGGAGACATTGGTTGCGTTCCGAATCGCATACTTTCTACTATGTAGTATGTAGAAAAAAGATTTAGGATGTCCCGATTCTTGTGGCCAGATTTAGGATGGTTAGAAGTACCCGGATGTTCTACTTCATGCAGCCAAGATTGTTAGTGTTGAAAAGTGCATCCTATTTGGGCAATTCTGACCCACAATCCAGTGCGCACGTGAAGTGACGTAACATCGACGAAGCCTCCATATGAAAATAAACGGGGATGCGACGGACATAAAAGCAAGAGGCAAGATCAAGGCGCAATGTTATGATGAAATAAGAGAGAAAAGTATGTCCCAATAGTATGCCTACTGCATCCTAACTAGATTCTTTTTATCGTCAGATGTAGTATGTAGAATAGAAAAAAGAAAGAGTATGCGATTCGGAACGCAACCATAATCTCTCCACCTAGTCCTGGGTCTTCCTCCTTCCAGCTGGACGCTCCTGAAATAACTGGGGACATCCTTACCAGATGCCCAAACCACCTCAACTGGCTCCTTCCTACACATAGGAGTAGCGGCTCTGCCCCGAGTTCCTCACGAATGACTGAGCTTCTCACCCTATCTCTAAGGGAGACGCCAGCCAGAAAAACCCATTTCAGCCGCTTGTCTTTCACTCATGACCCAACCTACATGACCATTTTCTAACCTTTATTTATACAGGTAAATCCCATTGAGACCGAAGACTCTTTTGCAAGGGAGACCTGTTACCATTCCCACGTTACCATTCACACACCAATAGCAGGCTAACTATCGACATTCACACAAGGCAAGGTGGGTGAAGTGTCTTGCCCAAGGACACAACAACTATGACACAGGTGGCAGGGAGGGGATCGAACCGCCAACCCTTTGATCATCGGCCGACCCGCTCTACCACCTGAGCCACAGTCGCCCCATAGTCTCACCATACGTGAGAGAGTTAACGAAGATCGACCTGTAGATTGAGAGCTTTTATAAAGTTTGTGATATTCATGAGTCCTTACCCCAAAGTGAAGGAGTTCCAAGTATCCTGGGGTGCAGTTCACGAGTGAAGGGACAATGGAACATGAGTTTGGCCGGAGAATCGCAGCAGCATTTAATCCCGATAAAGGGTTTTTTACTGGGAGTTTTTTCTCAGCCTAGCTAAGGGTGTAAGGGCAGAGGGTGTCGTACTGTATGGAATGTAAAGCCCACTGAGGCAAATGTCTATTGGTGATATTGGGGCTGTACAGATAAAACTGATTTGATTTGATTTGATTCAGCAGGGGCGATTACGCACTCGCTTTACCGCACTGTTTTGACAAAGAGATAGCTGAGTCAGAAGGCAAAGTTTTTGATCTACCGGTCGATCTTTGTTCCCACTCTCGCCCACGGCTGTGTAATGACCGAGAGAACCAGATCGTGGCTGACATGTGTTTACTCAGGAGGGCGGAGGCTGTGAAACTCAGTCAGACGTGAGGAGAGTAGAGTCGCTGCTCCTTTGGTAGAACGGAGCCAGTTGAGGTGGTTGGGACAATTCATAGGGAGGTGTTAGTTAAGTTAAGTTAGTTAAAGGCCTACTTCACCGGTTTTGAATAGGAAGATGTATTGAATTCTGAGATCCTATGTAGTATAAATGTGCGAAAAAAATTGAAATCGGTTCATCCTAGCCTGAGAAAAGGCAGAAAGAGTGTTTTTTTAACCCTATATTTCTCTTTCTTGTGACATCACAGAAAGAGAAATATAGGGTTAAAAAAAACGTACTTTGTAAATATTACTGTGATGTCACAGTAAAAGACATCACAGTAATATTTACAAAGTAAGTGAAGTCGGCCTTTAAGTTACTGTATTAGTCAATGGTTGGTCACATTGAAATTTGTCTTTTCGCATATCCCCTCTCAAGTTACCACACTTCAGAGGTGTTTCAGGCACCACCAAGACCCAGGACTAGATGGAGAGATTATCCCTGTGTTCTGAATTGCATACTCTTTCTTTTTTCTATTCTACATACTACATCTGACGATAAAAATAATCTAGTTAGGATGCAGTAAGTATACACTTGGGACATA
>CM047512.1:31313659-31336159 GCA_026122265.1 Ammodytes dubius | reverse complement strand
TGTTTCAGAAAATATAAAACCAGAAGATTCAGAAAACTATTATATTTGTCAAATATTACCAATCTTGTGTTTAGATGTTGATTTTCATTTTTCATTTAACTTTTATTTATCCTCGAGAGACCAATTGAGGGGTGACCCTCATTTACAATGACGTCGAGTTCAAACAAATTCAAAGGAAAAACAACAATACATTAACAATATTCAACGCAAATACATCAAATACACAACAACAGGTGAAGAGAAAAACAATTGAAACATTTACAGTGGTGAAATTAAGTGGTAGCAATTAAAATTAAATGGGTGAGAGTAATATAGCCTAATTAAAACAGTTACAGGTAGAGTTTGGCAGATTTAAAATAGTTTGTTTAAATTGGTTAAAGGATATGAAGTTATTTAGTTTAATTTGTTGCTGTAAGTTGTTCCAGGAGTCAGGGGCACTGAAGCTAAAAGCTGTCTTTCCTAGCTCAGACCGGGCTTGTGGGACATAAAGCATAAGCATGTCAGTGGAGCGGGTCTGATAAAGCCAATGTTTGGTTTATCATACTTTTTCTTTAAATTGTCTTTACTTTATTGAAAGTATACACATTATTTTGTTGTGAAAGCTTTTTATCATGTTTTGTATTGTGCATTAACATTTTATTTTATTTCAGAGACGGTTGTTCGGTGTGGTTATTTTTCCTGTATTAAAAGAAAAAAAATGACCCCAATAAAAAAATTAAACAAAAATAAATATTTAGTTTATTTTCAATGCACCAGTGATTGATAGGCTACACACGTTTTTTTGCTAAAGGTAATCCGAGGACACAGGGATCTCTTTGGCCGTCTGATCGAACGAATCATCACGTCAGATTCCATCACCGTATCAGCTGCAATCTGTCGCCGCTCAGTGGTCGTGCCAGCGCATTGTAGCCTACTTTCCTTTCTACTGTCTTTGTTTGTCCTTCAATCGTCCTCTTCCAACGAAATGGCGTTTATCTCCGACCCACGGTGCAATAGGAACGTTAACGAAATAAAGTATAGATGCTTTGTGACTTTTTATTTTATTTTTATTTTTTATTGTGTTTTGTGTCTTGTTTTAAGTGTGAAATTTTGTTTTTTAATGTGAAACTTTTATGTTTTTATGCTGCCTCCTTCTTGGCCAGGACTCTCTTGGAAAAGAGATTTTGAATCTCAATGAGTATATTCCTGTAAAAATAAAGGTTAATAAAAATAAAATAAAAATAGAGTATAATAAGATAAACATAAACAATATTTACATGTGAGTGAAGAAGAATTTCCCCTTGGGGACAATAAAGTCTAAAGTCTACATAAGATACATTTTAAATACTATGTAGTGCAATGATGTTTTTGTACAATATAAAACAGTATATAATATATATAATAGAATAGAAAGTAAAAAGTAGTCAAGTTAAATTGACATGTGAAATGTGCAATGTGATGAACAATATTTGTTTACCATTCTATCTACTGTCTTTGTTGTCCTTCAATTGTACCTCCTCCAATGCACTTACACATCCACAGGAACCCCTGAAATATCAAAGATGTCTCGTTTTATATTATTGCTTCTTCAGATTTGATACGCAAATTAGCCTTAAGTAATTGGCCACCTGTTAAAGGCTGATTTTTATAATCAACTGTGTAGTGGCCATAGATAGTATATAACAGTGGAAGTGGCATATAAACTATAAGGCAAGATATCACAAATTTATACATTTTAAATAAAAAATTCCCATTAAAATTATCATTATTGTTAAGATTATTAAGTAGTTTCTTATAATAAAAGAAAAAAAACGTATATATTTTTTATGAAGTAGCTTAATTCGTAATTATGTAATTTTTGACAAATATGTAAATTTAAAATATAAAGCCAATTAAAATAATTAAGGTTATTAAGTCATATTTTTCTTCTTTTTATTTGTATATATTCTTCTTGTGTTTTTCATGTCATTCCAAATACAGGCCCTGAGTTCCAATACCCATACTTCCCTACTATTTAGTATGCCAGAAAAAGCTTTAGGATGTCCCAATACATGCATGCCAATTGTAGTATGCTGAAAATACATAAATGCCCCACTAACTCCAATAGCATTTTGGAGTATTTGTCTTTATTCTTGACATTTCTCAATATAATGAAAAAAAAATCTTCATTATCTGATTTTTTGTCTCTCCTGTCTGTGGCCCTAAAACTCTTCTGTACTTTAGTATGTAGTGTAGTGAAAAGACTAAAACTCTTCTGTACTTTAGTATGTAGTGTAGTAAAAAGACTAAAACTCTTCTGTACTTTAGTATGTAGTGTAGGAAAAAGAAAGAGTATGTGATTTGGAACGCAGGACTAGTTTTTGAAGACGACTCTTCCAACCTTTTATTTTGAAAAATCGTTCACCAGAAGTCTAATTACAGTATTTCCCGTTGGTGAATGCTAACGGCTAAACTAAACCACCTAGTTTTCTAGCTAAATTAGCTTATATTCTCTGCTTATGTCGACGTTGACACTTCGCTAAGCAGCTAACTGTCCAACTAACTCCACATTTTACATTCTTAAATGAAGGGATACAACTAAAGTAAGTTGTTTTATTGAATAAATCCACGATTTCTCAATGTTGTGAATTTGCTAACTGGAGCTAGCTATCTCACTTCCCATTTCGCCCCAACGGTTTATGTATTAACGCTTTTACTTTAGCTTAAAAAATACCTATAACATGTCACTGGCTATTTGAATGTAGAGATAGTAGATTTGTTATAGGCTCGAGATACGTGTTAAAAGCCAGAAGTGTGTATAAACGGGGTGGTTGTAGTCAATAGGATGTCAACAGCTGATCTGTCACTGTTAGCTGCTACTTAGCTTCACTATGCTAAGCGCTATTACTACTAACACCCAAGTCTTGTGATCTGAAGGTTGTTTTCCACATATACCGTGTCTGTCAAATTCAGCCTGATAACATTACTGTATACGTTTAAAGCGACGAACTACGCTATAGGAGCGGCCACATAATAGAGGCCGATTTCCATTTTTTTTTTAAAATGGCCATAAAAACCTAAAGAATTATGCTTTTCCAGACCTGTAAATAATTAAAAAGTTATGTGATGTGCAGTGTTGGGAATAACGCCGTTTAAAAGAACGGCGTTACGTAACGCCGTTCTTTTTTCAGTAACGGGGTAATCTAACTAATTACTTTTTCCGCCGTTACACCGCCGTTATCGTTACTGAACGTTAAATGCGGTGCGTTACTATGAATTGATTGAATAAACTGTGTAATCCGAACGCACCCCTGGCTCCATACTACACAAACTGCTAGTGAGGAGAGGAGTGTGTGGATGACATTATAACTGTCAGTTAGCGCCGTCACGTCAGTCAGCCGGAGCGCCTGTTCAGTGAAGTTTCTTTTTCTTTCTCTCTCTGTTGTGTGAGCGACGAGCGTGCACGTTGGCGCAGTAACCACCTATCAATCCACGGTTGAAACGTGCTCTCCCTGAGTTCTTTTGCATCGCCCTTGTGAGTAAATGCATTGAGTTTCCCTAACTCTATAAATTATAATTTATGCACGCTATTAAACGGCCGCGATTCGCCGGTTGCAACAGCTGTTTAGCGTGTCATCACGAGCCGAATATTGCTATTGTTTTTTTCCTGGGATCTGTATGCTGCTGTGCATGTTAAAGAAGGAAATAAGCAGCGAATAAATCCTTACTCCTCTTCTCATCGTCTCATGCTTCATAGTCTGACGTTTTTGGCCTGAAGTAGTGTTTTAGCCGACACCCCTGAAGTGAATCCAGTGATATAGCAGATCAGCACGGTACATTCAGCAGTTTCCTCTACTAGGCCTACTTTAGTTGAGAACAAAATACTGCAGGTGCAGGATAAACCTCTTGCTGTCTGTTGATGTGCAATAAGTATTGAAGGTGATGTAGCCTACAAGTAGGCCTACCTGTCTGTTCTACTCATTTCAACTGACTTGTGAAAACTGCTCAGAAAAATCCAAATTTTGACATATAGCAACTTTTTTTTTTACAGTAGGCTAACGTAAATAGTTACTTTCCCTGGTAACTAGTTACTTCTATTATAAAGTAATTCAGTTAGTAACTCAGTTACTTTTTGGAACAAGTAGTGAGTAACTATAACTAATTACTTTTTTAAAGTAACGTTCCCAACACTGGTGATGTGTGATATCTTGGACTTGTTACTGTGTCGCTCGCTACAAATTATAAAATGTTCAAGTTCCTCACGAGAAATCACAAGGAATTAGTAGTTATGGATTTACACAATATTTATAGGCTACAATTTTAGGCTAATCAAAATGTTCTCATTCCAGACTGGTATTTTAGTCCATTTGAATTGTTTAAAACCAAAAACCAAAGACACTGTTAAAACCTCTCAAAGCATTATCGCTCCTAGTGGAGTCATCGATTCCGGAGAACACTTGTTGTCAAAATCAGTGAATATCTCCTCATGATCTGATACCTGTCCGTGCTGTGTGTGCACTGATAGAAATCCGGTGTTAATACACAGCCTAGGCTCTGTAAACGGGCATGTAAACAAAGGGTATGTACACAAAAAGGGCCAACCACAGCTAGCAACATGCTTGTTTCTAGAGCCTAGGCTGTGTATAAACACAGTGGATTGTTTTTCCAGCACACACACAGCATTTGTCTATGTTAAAAGAACCTAAAAAACGCTATTTTTCCCTTTTTAAACATGTTTTTCTTGCTCTGTCTTGTCTAGGAGTCCCCCCTTGTTAAATCCTAACCATGGCTGGCTCTCAATGATAGCTTCCTCCATAGTCATTACAATCTATCCTGGCTGAACTGTAGTATTTTTGTATGTTAAAATAATCCCAAAAAATAGTAGAGTGTGCCATGTTGGTTGTTTAATTTGTCATTTTGTTATGTTTATGTTGTAAAAGGAAAAAAATCCATAAATAAAGTATTAAAAATATATATATATATATATATATAAAAAAAAGCAAATTTTCCCCTTTTTAAACATGTGTTTCTTGCTCTGTCTTGTCTAGGAGTGTCCCCCTTGTTGAATCCTAACCATGGCTGGCTCTCAGTGGGAGCTTCCTCCATAGTCATTAAAAAAAATCCTGGCTGAACTGTAGTATTGCTTCATACTCAGTAGTACTCAGAGTTCAGACCTTTCTGCATTCCAGTGCATGTCATTGTTTTTATTTTGTTTTAATCTTTTATATACACTTTGCGGTTTGTATATGATATGGCCCTAGGTACCACATTTTCAAAAATGCAATTGAATGTTCAATATGATGTTATCATATTCATAAAAAACTGTTCTCCCTAGAAATACAGTGGGTTACAGAGGAATGGCTCTGGTCTAATCAGATGTATAATCTCCCTCCCCCCTTAGAGTAGACTGCGCCACGTTGGTTGTTTATTTTGTAATTTTGTTATGTTTATGTTGTAAAAGGAAAAGGAAAACAATCCATAAATAAAGTATTGAAAAAATTAAAATAAAAAATTATCCAAAGAAAAGCAAATTTTCCCCTTTTTAAAATATGTGTTTCTTGCTCTGTCTGTTTAGGTGAGTCTTTCGTTAAACCCTAACCATGGCGGGTTCCCAGTGGGAGCTTCCTCCTGAGCTGTGCTGCCGCCCGATGGCCTTTGTGGCGCTGACGGGTCTGGATGTGGTTTACAACGCGGTGCACAGAGCCATATGGGACGCCTTCTGTGCCAACCGCAGAGCTGACAGGGTCCCCATCTCCTTCAAGGTGTTACCGGGAGACCACGAGTATCCCAAGTGTCGCACTAAGGTACGCATAGGGCTGTGTCAAAACATCGCTTTGTTTATAAGAACACTTAAGATTCACTGTGTCACAAAAGCACACTGATGTGTTTTCATTTTCATTGTGTCCTGTACAGTTAGTACAAGAGTGAATTGGATTTGTTATTTTGATGTTATGGCAGCTGCAGCAGTGTTTGATCATATGCCAAAACCAAAAAAAAAAGGAAGAAAATAGTAAAGGATGTTGTGAATGAAATAGTTTTGACTTCATTTGTCTGTGCAATTATCAATATATTGTGCTGTTATGTTTGACAAGGCAACTTGTTTATGGAATATCGCATATATATATCGTGATATATCGTATCGTGACCAGTGTATCGTGATATGTATCGTATCGCGAAGTCCTTGACGATACCCAGCCCTAGGTACGCAGGGAATACACACTTCTTTTTTTTATATATATACAGTATCTCACAAAAGTGAGTACACCCCTCACATTTCTTCACATTTTTCTTTATATCTTTCCATGGGACAACACTGAATAAATGACACTTTGATACAATGCAAAGTAGTCAGTGTACAGCTTGTATAACAGTGTAAATTTACTGTCCCCTCAAAATAACTCGACACACAGCCATTAATGTCTAAACTGCTGGCAACAAAAGTGAGTACACCCCTTAGAAAAAATGTACAAATTGGGCCCAAAGTGTCAATATTTTGTGTGGCCACCATTATTTTCCAGCACTGCCTTAACCCTCTTGGGCATGTAGTTCACTAGAGCTTCACAGGTTGCAACTGGAACCCTCTTCCACCCATTTATGACAGCATCACAGAGCTGGTGGATATTAAAGACCTTACGCTCCTCCACCTTCTGTTTGAGGATGCCCCAAAGATGCTCAATAGGGTTTAGGTCTGGAGACAGGCTTGGCCAGGCCATAACCTTTACCCTCAGCTTTTTTAGCAAGGCAGTGGTCGTTTGGAGGTGTGTTTGGGGTCGTTATCATGTTGCAATACCACCCTGCGGCCCAGTTTACAAAGGTTAAGTGCACGTGGTCAGCGTCATACACAGAGGTTGGCTTTGGAAAATAGACGTATGAGTGCTGCCAGCATTGCTGAAGGGCTTGAAGGGGTGGGGGGTCAACCTGTCAGTGCTCAGACCATACGCCACACTCTGCATCATACTGGTCTGCATGGCTGTCATCCCAGAAGAAAACCTATTCTAAAGATGATGCACAAGAGACCCCACAAAAAGTTTGCTGAAGACAAACAGACTACGGACATGGATTACTGCAACCATGTCCTGTGGTCTGATGAGACCAAAATACATTTATTTGGTTCAGATGGTGTTAAGAGTGTGGAGCGGCAACCAGGTGAGGAGTACAAAGACAAGTGTGTCTTGCCTAGAGTCAAGCATGGTGGTTGGAGTGTCATGGTCTGGGGCTAAATGAGTGCTGCCAGCACTGGGGATCTACAGTTCATTGAATTCTAACATGTACTGTGACATACTGAAGCAGAGCATGATCCCCTCCCTTCATAAACTGGGCCGCAGGGCAGTACTGCAACATGATAAACCCCAAACACCCCTCCGAACGACCACTGGCTTGCTAAAGAAGCTGAGGGTAAAGGTTATGGACTGGCCAAGCATGTCTCCAGTCTTAAACCCTATTGAGCATCTTTGGGGCATCCTCAAACGGGAGATGGAGGAGCGCAAGGACTCTAATATCCACCAGCTCCTTGATGTCGTCATGAATGGGTAGAAGAGGGTTCCAGTTGCAACCTGTGAAGCTCTAGTGAACTACATGCCCAAGAGGGTTAAGGCAGTGCTAGAAAATAATGATGGCAAAACACAATATTGACACTTTGGGCCCAATTTGGACATTTTTTCTCAGGGGTGTACTCACTTTTGTTGCCAACAGTTTAGACATTGATGGCTGTGTGTCGAGTTATTTTGAGGGGACAGTAAATGTACACTGTTATACAAGCTGTACACTGACTACTTGACATTGTATCAAAGTGTCATTTATTCAGTGTTGTCGCATGGAAAGATATAATGAAATATTTGAAGAAATGTTAGGGGTGTACTCACTTTTGTGAGATACTGTATATATATATTATTTTTTGTCATTTTCAAGCTTTGTTAGATAGTACAGAGTTGAAATGGGGAGACAGAGAGAGAGAGAGGGGGGATGACATGCAGTAAAGGTCCACAACTCAGACTAAACGATCTATAGCAGGCAGACGGGTTTGGACCTGCGACCATTGAAACGAAGGCCGGAGCCACTATGGTACACGCTCTATCCACTACGCCACCGGAGCGCCCCGTTAATTAACCTTTTATGCTGCCAAATTATATATGGATGACATGATTATGCCACTTTGTGACCCTGTCTGTGAAAAGCACTACATTAATACATTTTACATACTTACTTACTTTTCCCTTCTCTTTCCCTGTCCCTCTCTCCCCTGTTGTAGCGGACATCCTATGAGTGGTCAACGAAATTATAAACCAATAACTAAATCTTCCCATAAACCCAAAAACAATTTAATATGCAATTGCTCATTTTCAGATTCATGTATCAATGCTGAGATGTGGAAAAAAAACAAAAGCTTTTAAATCCTAATTCTCTGAGTAGCTCTTAAAGTCCTACTTCACCGGTTTGAATATGAAGGTGTATTGAATTCTGAGATCCTATGTAGTATAAATGTGTGAAAAAAATTGAAATCGGTTCATCCTAGCCTGAGAAAAGGCAGAAAGAGTGTTTTTTTTTAACCCTATATTTCTCCTTCTCGTGACATCACAGAAAGAGAAATATAGGGTTAAAAAAAACGTACTTTGTAAATATTACTGTGATGTCTTTTACTGTGACATCACAGTAATATTTACAAAGTACGTTTTTTTCGCACATTTATACTACATAGGATCTCAGAATTCAATACACCTTCATATTCAAACCGGTGAAGTAGGCCTTTAACCACCTTGTCTTTCCCTGTCCCCCCTCTGTAGCGGACGTCCTACGAGTGGTACATCCCCAAAGGCATCCTGAAGACAGGCTGGATGAACAAGCACCTGAACCTGGTCCCTGCTCTGGTGGTTCTGTTCTACGAGCTGGACTGGGATGACCCGCAGTGGAAGGAGAAGCAGTCCGAGTGTGCTACTAAAGTGGAGATAGTACGGTGGGGTCACACTCTGAGAAAAGGACTTTTTATTGATGCCAGGCCCAAGCTTTATTTTTTATTTAAGCCCTAAAAGTATGTGCTACTACTAATTCACTTCTTGATGCTCTTTTTTTATTGTTGTTTTTTTTTTTTTTTTTTTTTTTTTACTTTTTCTGATGTTATGATTAATGAGGATTGGAGTCTTTCTTGCGGTTCAAACAATAGTTCCAGCCAGTGGTGCTCGTGTAGTATTGGTTACACCTTTATTGGGGGTGAGAGAGTAGGTCTACTAGTCTTGATTTGATTTTTCAGTGGAAGGAGAAGCAGTCTGAGTGTGCTACTAAAGTGGAGATAGTACGGTGGGTCACACTCTGAGAAAAGGATTTTTTAATAATAATAATAATGGATTGGATTTATTTAGCTCTTTTCTGGGCACTCAAAGCTCTTTACAGGGTTCCAGGTTCCATTCCTTCACACACAGACATACCGGTGGTGGAAGCGTGGCTGCCATTCAGCACCTACGGCCCCTCCGACCACCACCTCAAACATACAGCAGTCATACACATTCACACGTACGTTTTATAAAATATATATCAGGGGCTTTTTGACACATGGGAAACATACGGCCATAACTACAATAATCCATTTCCACATTAGCAACATGCCCGTTTATTTAAAATACATAATAAAGTAGAGATAGTACAGTGGGGACACACTCTGAGAAAAGGACTTTTTATTGATGCCAGGCCCAAGCTTTATTTTTTATTTAAGCCCTAAAATGATGTGCTACTACTAATTCACTTCTTGATGCTCTTTTTTTTATTTTTATTTTTATTTTTTTTTAACTTTTTCTGATGTTATGATTAATGAGGATTGGAGTCTTTCTTGCGGTTAAAACATTAGTTACGGCGGCGTTTGTTTAGTATTGGTTACACCTTTTTTAGGGGTGAGAGAGTAGGTCTACTAGTCTTGATTTGATTTTTCAGTGGAAGGAGAAGCAGTCTGAGTGTGCTACTAAGGTCGAGATAGTACGGTGGGTCACACTCTGAGAAAAGGACTTTTTAATAATAATAATAATAATAATGGATTGGATTTATTTAGCTCTTTTCTAGCCACTCAAAGTGCTTTACAGGGTTCCAAGTTCCATTCATTCACAGACAGTCATACCGGTGGTGGAAGCGTGGCTGCCATTCAGCGCCTACGGCCCCTCTGACCACCACCTCAAACATACAGCAGTCATACACATTCACACGTATGTTTTATAAAATATATATTAGGGGCTTTTTGACACATGGGAAACATACGGCCATAACTACAAAAATCCATTTCCACATTAGCAACATGCCCGTTTATTTAAATACATAATGAAGTAGAGATAGTACGGTGGAGCCACACTTTGAGAAAATACTTTTATTGATGCCACCATGCCCACCCCAGCTTTAAGCCCCTAGATGATGTAACGTGGATTCACTTCTTGACACACTTTTTCTGATGTTATGATGAATGAGAGACCATGTTCCCTGGAATAAAGAAAAGCATTGGAAACTAATGGGCTTTAAACAGCTGACACAATCCTACAGTGTTAATATGGGGTGACTGTGTCTCAGGTGGTAGAGCGGGTCGGCTGATGATCAAAGGGTTGGAAGTTCGATCCCCGCCCTGCCACCTGTGTCATGGTTGTTGTGTCCTTGGGCAAGACACTTCACCGACCTTGCCTCGTGTGAATGTCGATAGTTAGCCTGCTATCGGTGTATGAATGTGTGTGTGAATGGTAACGTGGAAAAGGAAAACAGGTCTCCCTTGAAAAAGAGTCTCCGGTCTCAATGGGATTTACCATTTACCAAATAAAAGGTTAAAAGGTTAAAAAGATTCATGTTGCCGTGTCTCTGTGTGAAAGGGGGCTCATGAGAGAACAGGCTTACTCATGTTGCCGTCTGCTGTGTGTGTGTGTTTATCCTGTTATTCATGTTGCCGTCTGCTGTGTGTGTGTGTTTATCCTGTGTGTGTTTAGAACCAGTCTGCAGGGCAGGAACACCAAGGTGGCTGTGGTCCTCGTCCAGAAGAAGACGCCTCTGCCTCCAGGTAAACATCTCCGCTCAATCATCAAAATTGCATTTAGTCCAGGACTTGGCTGGCTTAATCCATGTCTGTGAAACTGGCCCATTATATATTATATATTTTATTTAAATTAGGTATCCATAGGCTCTATCTAGGCCCCTATGAAATCAGTTAAAATTTTCCTAAATTCCTCTTTTTTCCGTATACATTTTGATGAAGATTTTTCTATTTGTTTGATTTTTTTTACTTATTTGGTCATCAGAACAATACAACAACATTTTACAGTTTATAAACCAGGATCCCATGTGTGCTGGAAAACCCTAAAAAACAATTCACTGTTTTTACTAATTCTATAAAACTTGTTGTGAATTGAGTCCCCTAAGGCCACATTGACTTGTCTGTCTCCACTTTCTTTAACGTGCTTTTTTTTTCTCTCTCTTAAACCTTTATTGTAAAACTCACACAGACAGTCCACAATCAAAATAATACAGTTAACAAAAAACAAAACTGAATCCAAACCAAAAAAATTGGTTTGGGAGTTAGACTTAAAGCAGTTCCTCACGAGGCAAGGTGGGTGAAGTGCCTTGCCCGAGGACACAACAACCATGACACAAGTGGCAGGGCGGGAATCGAACCGCCAACCCTTATATCATTGGCCAACCCGCTGTGCCACCTGAGCCACAGTCGCTTTTTCTCTTTGTGTCTAACTCATTTTATTATTTCATGTGTTCCCAGGAGAAGACCTTGTAGCTTCAGAGAGAGCGGCTGCTCTGTGTAACTCCTGTGATCTGTCAGGAAAGAGTCTGTTTGTCCTGCCTCACACAGACCATCTGGTGGGATACATCATACGGTAAACAGACAGAGATACATATGTAGCGCCCACTGATAAATTTGAGACACAAAAACACAATTTTTCAAGCTTCGAATATTCGTTGGTTTTTCCGAGCGAATATTCGTTCCAGAAAAACACACCATCAAAAACAACATTAAAAAAAAAAAAAAAAAAAAACGTTAATAATCCCTGTATACCGATTTTGACAGTATCTGCATATTTTGTTGAAGATTTACGTGCTCGGAGGTGAAGTAATGGATGCGCTATGACACTTAGTGATGTAATATCCTCCTAAATGAGCAATACTACTACTACTACTACTACTACTACAATATTACTAACTTTTATATCCAAATATAAAATTATTAGATGACATTATATTGCAGTACTAGCTTCTTGCAACAAAAAAAAAATAGTTGGGAAAAAAAAAAAAAACGAAGCTCCGAATACTAATTTAAGCTCCGAATACTAATTTTCCGAACGAGTATTCGAATAATTCGGGCCAGCCCTACTAAATTATGACTATTTTTAAATGTGTAACACTTTCGAACACTGAACTAAGACAAATCCACTGCATCTGATGGACTAGCAGTATTTTCCAAACCTCGTACGTTTCAATAACATATTTATTGTGTGTTTGTGTAGGCTGGAGAATGCTTTCTACGAACACGCTCAGACGTATTACTACACTGAGATCCGCAGAGTCAAATCACACAAAGAATTCCTCAACAAGACTACACATCAGGTAAGAATACACACACACACACACACACACACACACAACTACACACACACACACACACAACTACACACACACACACACACACACATGCTCGCACACACACACACGCACGCACGCACGCACGCACATACTCACTCACACACGCACACTCACTCACTCACTCACTCACAACTACATATACACTCTCACTTACACAGACACACACACACACACACGCTCCACACCTCACTCACTCACTCACTCACTCACTCACTCACTCACTCATTCACTCACTCACTCACTCACTCACTCACTCACTCACTCACTCACTCACTCACTCACTCCACTCACTCACTCACTCACTCACTCACTCACTCACTCACTCACTCACCACTCACTCACTCACTCACTCACTCACTCACTCACACTCACTCACCACTCACTCACCACAACACACATGAATGTAACCTTTAATGCCTCTCCCTTTCTCCAGCTGCTGTTTGTCAGACATCAGTTTAAAATCGCTTTCTTCAGTGAGCTGAAACAGGACACACAGAACGCTCTCAAGTAAGTCTCAACCTTTAGATATTCACAAGGAGAAAGAAATATATTGTCTTGTTTCATTTGTTGTTTTCAGCCCCACTTAAGGGACTTAAAGGTGTAGTCTGTGTGTGTGTAGTCTGTGTGTGTGTGTGTGTGTGTGTGTGTGTGTGTGTATGTCTGTGTGTTTACGTGTGTGTGTGTGTGTGTGTGTGTGTGTGTGTGTGTGTGTGTGTGTGTTCGTGTGTTCTGTAATAAAAAAAGGGTCTCAGTCTCTTAATATTTGTCTTTATTACCTATGTATTAATAACTATTAGTTTTTTATTTTGTTTGTTGTGATCAGCCCAAATTAGGACGTGATGAAATGGAATATTTTCAGTGTTTTTATATCAGCAGGTTGTTGAAGTAAAAAAAGATTTAAAGAAATATGTGTTCAACAGAAAAATTAAAAAGTGTGTGTGTTTCCATAGATACTACAGGACTGCATACAGTCTGGTTCACGAGCTCAGAGCTCATGAGACCAACATGCTGGAGATCAAAACTATGGCTGGATTCATCAACTACAAGGTAACTGTCTGTCTGTGTCTGTCTGTCTGTCTGCCTGCCTATCTGCCTGCCTATCTGTCTGTCTTTGGTTTTCAGGCAAAGATGTTCTTCTGTATGAAGGATGGAAGTAACAAAAATTGTTACAAAAGTGATACAAATGCATGTGAAATGAAAAATCATCGATCAATGATCTCATGAATTTAAATTAGATTTGATTAAAACAGTTGTGATTTGATCCCCACAACATTATTATACTAATAAGTATACTAATAAGATTAATTACATTTTAAATATGGCATCAGAAAATATTTTTTTTAATTTTTAGTAAAATTCTCCCTCTCTCTCTCTCTCCTCTCCCCCCCCCCCCCTCCCCCTCTCTTTCCCTTTCTCTCTCCTCAGATCTGCCGTCTGTGTTTCCAGCACAACACTCCCCTGGACGCGATCGCTCAGTTCAGGAAACACATCGACCTCTGCAAGAAGAAGATCGGCAGCGCGGAGCTCGGCTTTGAGCACGCCGCATGGATGTCTAAACAGTGAGAAAATCCTTTATATATATATTTTTTTTTTTTAATATTATTTTTTGTCATTTTCAAGCTTTATTGGACAGTACAGAGTTGAAATGGGGAGAGAGAGAGAGAGAGAGAAGTGTGTTCGCTGAAGAAAAGCTGGTGTTACTTTACAGCCTAGGCTCTGTAAACTGGTATATAAACGTAAGTGTAAGTGTGTGTGCGTGTGTGTATGTGCGCGCATGTGCCTGCGTCTGCGTGTGTGTGTCTGTCTGTCTGTAATACCCTAACCATTCCTCTGTCCATCCTCCAGGTTCCAGTCGTTTGGTGAGCTGTTTGATGAAGCCATCAAGCTGGGCCTGACAGCCATCCAGACCCAGAACCCCGGCTTCTACTACCAGCAGGCCGCCTGCTACAGCCAGGACCGCAAGCAGCAAGCACACTCTCTCTGCCAGGTCAGACACAACACTCAAGATATGGCTGTGCTGTAAAAGCCCTACTAACGTCCTGCTCATACTAAAAGCCCTACTAACGTCCTGCTCATACTAAAAGCCCTACTAACGTCCTACTCATACTAAAAGCCCTAATAACGTCCTACTCATACTAAAAGCCCTACTAACGTCCTCCCTTCTACATATTTTTTTTTTTTACTACACTACATATAAAAGTACAGAAGAGTTTTAGGGCCACAGGAGAGAGAATAAAGACGAATACTCCAAAATGCTAGTGGAGTTAGTGGGGCATTTATGTATTTTCAGCATACTACAATTGACGTGCACGTATTGGGACATCCTAAATCTTTTTCTGGCGTACTAAATAGCAGGGAAGTATGGGGATTGGAACGCAGGGAATGTTATTCATCAAACAGCAGTTAATAGTTTAATGTGATGTCTGTTTGTTCCAGGCTGCAGCTAGTTCCTCTGAATCGTTGGACTCTCAAACTGGAGCGCTGGACTTCTACGGACAGAGACTTTGGAGACAGGGACACCAGAGTAAATACACTGTCTGTCTGTCTGTCTGTCTGTCTGTCTGTCTGTCTGTCTGTCTGTCTGTCTGTCTGTCTGTCTGTCTGTCTGTCTGTCTGTCTGTCTGTCTGTCTGTCTGTCTGTCTGTCTGTCTGTCTATCTATCCATCCATATATTTTTATACTCAACCTATCGTTGTATTTTGCAGGTATCGACCCTCCAGATGCAGAGAAGGAAAAGACGGGAATTCTGGCTCTGCAGATGAAAGAGAGAGATGTTCCACACTCTGTAAGAACACACACACACACACACACACACACACACTCCTAAATTGATCGCTACAGTGTAAATAAAGGTTAAATGAAAATGAAATGATTAAACAAAGTTTGAATGAATAAACTATTGCATTAAAACTTTTTTTCCTCCCCCAGGAGCTGATAATCGCTCTGCTCAGTAACGCTGTGGCTCAGTTCAAGAAATACAAATGTCCTCGAATGAAGAGCCACCTCAGTGAGTATCACTCAGGGAATTACTGCATAAATGATACTGTTAAATTAACGTATATATTGCTCTCATATTTCTATGGGGGATCCAAGGATTTCTTCCTACTCCACAGACGATACATTTATTTTATAAATATTGTTTATCACACTTAACAAGTATTGTTTTTTTTGTGTTATGTGTATTTGTATGACGTGTCATACTTGCTTTAATTATTTTTTCTAATTATTTTGCTTGAAAATAAAGAAGAAATTAAACTATGTGTTTAAAAAAATATATTACTTTTTTAACTTTTCAGTCATTGCCTAGTTCTCTTTATCACAAGTAGAAGTTAACTCCAGAAATGTCTGATGCTTTGGTCTAAAGTGTAGGATGTGAAAAATAAATTGTCGTTACGTTTATAACTATATGTATTATCAGATAGTGAGTTTTTATCATGGAAGATTTTCTGCTGCTTACTTTACTGTTGCGTTTAGTATTTGTGTCTTACTGTGTCTGTGTTGTTGTTAGTGGTGCAGATGGGAGAGGAATACTACCATGCTAAAGACTACACCAAAGCCCTCAAGTGAGTTCACACAAAAGCATAATTCCCAATCTTATTTTTGGGGCATTTTCAAGCTTTAGACAGTACAGAGTTGAAATGGGGAGACAGAGTGAGAGGGGGGATGACCTGCAGTAAAGGTCCACGGGTCAGATTTGAACCCGCGACCACTGCAACGAAGGCCGGAGCCAATATGGTACGCGCTCTATCCACTACGCCACCGGAGCGCCCCACTCTGTAGCCCCTTTCACAAAGAGGTTCCAGCATATTGTCAAAATGATGGTTACTGTGTGTGACTTGTCACATAGCGCCGGTCAGCGGCTTTTTCAAAACTTTAAATAAAAAAATCTTTGTTGCCAAAATTGTTGCTTCTTCATCTTCATCTTCATCTTCGTCTGCTCCCTCAGAGTAGATATTATCATTAAAGATCTACTTCACTGGTGGAAATATGAAGGTGTATTGAACTCTGAGATCCTATGTAGTATAAATGTGCAAAACATTTTAGAAATCGGCTCATCCTAGCCTGAGAAAAGGCAGAAAGAGTGTTTTATGGTCTCACTGTCTCGCCCTACATTTTACCATGCGTGACATCACACATAGTAAAATGTAGGGTTAGGATTAACAGGACAGCTGGGCCAAGGGAAGATTGAGGGAAGATTGAGGGCAGAGAATTATTCCTTTAATAGAAAATGTTAAACTGTGTCTCCCTCCCTCTGTCCCAGGCTGTTGGACTATGTGATGTGTGACTACCGTACAGAGCGCTGGTGGGGCCTTCTCACAGCCATCCTGTCCACGGCTCTGCGCTGTGCTTTCCTCATGGCCAGCGTGAAAGATTACATCATCTACAGCATGGAACTACTGGGCAGAGGTAAGCTATCACTGTTACACTTACTTATTACATTGTCTGGTAGTGTGTGTGTGTGTGTGTGTGTGTGTGTGTGTGACGCTGTATGGCCAGTGTGAAAGATTACATCATATACAGCAGCTACTTGGCAGAGGTAAGTCATCGATGTTTAGTTACTTATTACATTGTCTGGTATTTTTCATGAAATAAGATAACAATTATAGTTTTGTAACAGATTTAGACAGATTTTTTTTTTCCAGAATATATTTATTGCAGTTTTTTATTTATTTATTTTTTACAACACACACAAAAATAAAACACCTGCACCGTCACAACATACAAAAATAAAAAAAACTGAACAGAAGTAAAACAAAAAAGACGAATATCAGATTTATTTGAGTTTTCTTTTCCTTTTTTTTTCTTGATTGTTATTATTTAGATTTCTTGGGTTATTTGTTAAAAATTGTGTTGTATTCTTATATTAAAAAGGTTTTTTTGTATCTGGTTTTCATATAGGAGAAAGTAATGTTTTATAATTTGATCTTTGTTTTGTAGCTTCAACCCTGAAGGACGAACAGAAGTCGAGGATCGAGAAGAATCTGATGAAAGTTCTGATGGTGAGTAGAATCAAATCCATCACTCACTATGTTTCCATCTAAAAGTCCAAAGGTCTAAATCAGTGAATATCTCCTCATGATCCGCCACCTGTTTGTACTGTGTATGGACTGAAAAAAATCCAGTGTTAATACACAGCTTAGGCTCTGTAAACTGGCATGTTGCTATAGCTACAGTGGCCCAAAGCATTCTCAAGAATTACTGACTCTACAATAAAGTAATATGGAATGGAAAGATGCCTTATGGAAACAGGGAAATCGGATTGAACACTACACCAAGTGCCCCACAAATATATAGACATTTTAGATCAAACTTTTTTTACAGCTGTTAACTGCATGTCATCTCTTTCTCTCTCCCCCTTTTCCTATCTACTTTTCAACTGTCTAATACAGTTTAAAACACCTAAAAAGAAATCAAAAGAAATCTATAATAATATTAATAAAAAGACAAATTTAGAAATATTTTTAATAATCTTTTTGTATTTTCAGAACAAGGTAATTTGATTAATGAAAATGTTTTATTAATATTTCTTTGTATTTTCAGAACGAGGTCCCTGAGGCGGAGTCAGAGTGTGACCCGTCTTCGGTGTCTGCAGCTCGGGCGCTTTGGAGCGATCGCACGGCCCTGCCTGGAGCTAACGAGATGAACGTAGAAGTACAGGACTACATCCCATTCAGTATGTATGCACACTAATACATCCCATTCAGTTAGTATGCACACTAATACATCCCATTCAGTATGTACACACACACACACACAACACACACACACACACACACACACACACACTCACACTACATCCCATTCAGTATGTATGCACACTAATACATCCCATTCAGTTAGTATACACACTAATACATCCCATTCAGTTAGTATGCACACACACACACACACATCTACACACGCACACAAACACACACACACACACACACACACTACATCCCATTCAGTATGTATGCACACTAATACATCCCATTCAGTTAGTATGCACACTAATACATCCCATTCAGTATGTATGCACACTAAAAAACACACATCTACACGCGCACATAGACACATGCACACACACATGCTGGGATGCACACACACACATTAATTCATGCACTCACACACACACACACACACACACACACATTAATTCATGCACACACACACACACACACACACACACACACACACACACACACACACACACACACACGCACACACGCATTTTTTTTTATATGTATCTTTTTTTTTGGACATCATTTCTGACCATGAAAACCTATACCGGTACAGCTTAACATATTCCCAACTATAAAATACTGTAAAATGTCATACTAATGGACATTTCCTCTCCCTCCTCCAGTCCAGTGTAAGGCTCGGTTCCAGTGCCCCAGCTTCCACGTGGACCAGCCAATCCAGCTCCAGGTTTTCCTCCGAGCCGACTGTCCCCAACCGCTAGCATTCAGCAAGCTGGCCGTCAGCCTCAGCAACCAGGTAACAAGCTAGCAGTCAGCCTCAGCAACCAGGTAACAAGCTAGCAGTCAGCCTGAGCAACCAGGTAACAAGCTAGCAGTCAGCCTCAGCAACCAGGTAACAAGCTAGCAGTCAGCCTGAGCAACCAGGTAACAAGCTAGCAGTCAGCCTGAGCAACCAGGTAACAAGCTAGCAGTCAGCCTGAGCAACCAGGTAACAAGCTAGCAGTCAGCCTGAGCAACCAGGTAACAAGCTAGCAGTCAGCCTCAGCAACCAGGTAACAAGCTAGCAGTCAGCCTGAGCAACCAGGTAACAAGCTAGCAGTCAGCCTGAGCAACCAGGTAACAAGCTAGCAGTCAGCCTCAGCAACCAGGTAACAAGCTAGCAGTCAGCCTGAGCAACCAGGTAACAAGCTAGCAGTCAGCCTCAGCAACCAGGTAACAAGCTAGCAGTCAGCCTGAGCAACCAGGTAACAAGCTAGCAGTCAGCCTCAGCAACCAGGTAACAAGCTAGCAGTCAGCCTTAGCAACCAGGTAACAAGCTAGCAGTCAGCCTTAGCAACCAGGTAACAAGCTAGCAGTCAGCCTTAGCAACCAGGTAACAAGCTAGCAGTCAGCCTCAGCAACCAGGTAACAAGCTAGCAGTCAGCCTCAGCAACCAGGTAACAAGCTAGCAGTCAGCCTCAGCAACCAGGTAACAAGCTAGCAGTCAGCCTTAGCAACCAGGTAACAAGCTAGCAGTCAGCCTCAGCAACCAGGTAACAAGCTAGCAGTCAGCCTCAGCAACCAGGTAACAAGCTAGCAGTCAGCCTCAGCAACCAGGTAACAAGCTAGCAGTCAGCCTCAGCAACCAGGTAACAAGCTAGCAGTCAGCCTTAGCAACCAGGTAACAAGCTAGCAGTCAGCCTCAGCAACCAGGTAACAAGCTAGCAGTCAGCCTCAGCAACCAGGTAACAAGCTAGCAGTCAGCCTGAGCAACCAGGTAACAAGCTAGCAGTCAGCCTTAGCAACCAGGTAACAAGCTAGCAGTCAGCCTTAGCAACCAGGTAACAAGCTAGCAGTCAGCCTTAGCAACCAGGTAACAAGCTAGCAGTCAGCCTTAGCAACCAGGTAACAAGCTAGCAGTCAGCCTCAGCAACCAGGTACGATTTAAATTGTTTAAATCACACGATTTTATGTAATCGGCTTTTGTGTGCCAATTACGGTGGCGACACTGGCGAACAGGCTTTCTTCTAATTGTATGTAATATTTGGTCAATTTTTTATGGTTTAACACATTAACACCTGCAGTGTGTAGAATTTTGGGTTTTATTTCATAGCAGATTTTGTAGAAAGTAATTATATATCCATAAGTCCCCCTTAGAAAGGGTCTCATATATGTCCATATTTCTGCATATCTTGGACCAAGGCCTAGTGCCGCCATCTTGAAAGTGTCATAGTTGGAATGTCATCAGGTGCATTGTTTAAAATGTAGAATTGTTCTTGTCCTTGAAGACCACTGTAGCTTCTGTTATTATTCTAAAGGGTTGGGGTTACCCAGGGAGCGTTGCATTCTAGAACTTTGTAGAACTTTCTTGATGATGTCATATTACACACTGCACCTTTACGAGGAGAAAATAAAATGCATTTATGGCAGGTTGAAATTCCTATTTTTACTTTAGCCAACAAGAAATATACCATCCAGTCCTGGGGATGGAAACCAGTGGCAATTTTTTTCTACTAAATTGACAAAAAAAAAGAATTGTAATAATGTTATTGTGTGTGCAGGAGTACAACCAGTGGTGTGTGGCGGAGTCTTCAGGTCAGGAGATCATGAGTCTGATTCCAGGAAAAACCAAAAGCTTCAACTTCAGCTTCGTGGCAAAGACTGAAGACGTCGGAAAGAAGATAGAGGTCAGTTTAGGATTAAACATTGCAGCCAGTCTTCCCTTGGCCCAGCTGTCCTGTTAATCCTAACCCTACATTTTACCATGTGTGATGTCACACGTGGGAAAATGTAGGGTTAGACAGTTAGACCATAAAACACTCTTTCTGCCTTTTCTCAGGCTAGAATGAACCGATTTTTAAAAAAATTTGCACACTTATACTACATAGGATCTCAGAGTTCAATACACCTTCATATTCCCACCGGTGAAGTAGGTCTTTAACTGTTTATCCCCTCTTTTAGATGACTGGTATAGAGGTGCTGTTGGGCAGTAATGGAGAGACACAACGTCAGTCAGTCAGTCAGACAGAAAGAGAGAGAGACACAAATGGATAGATAGATAGATAGATAGATAGATAGATAGATAGATAGATAGATAGATAGATAGATAGATAGATAGATAGATAGATAGATAGATAGATAGATAGATAGATAGATAGATAGATAGATGGATGGATTGTTAATTATGTTTATTCCCCTCTTATAGATGACTGGCATTGAGGTGCTGTTGGGCAGTAATGGCCGCCGTGTGTGTGTGAGCTGGAGAGGCGCCGGGGAGACGCGTCCTCTTCCCATGAGGCTTTGCAGGCCAGCCGGTCGTCACGGCGATGGGGGCGGAGCCAAGCGGCCGCACAGGAGCCGGACTGGGACGGGATCACTATGCAACACAGCACCATGTAAGAGACAGACAGACAGACAGACAGACAGACAGACAGACAGACAGACAGACAGCACCATGTAAGAGAGACAGACAAACAGAGAGACAGACAGACAGAGAGACAGAGAGACAGACAGAGAGACATACGCACACACATACATTTGCACGCATTCACACACACACACACACACACACATTCTTTAGACAAAAATGCTGATCAGTTTTAGTCCATTTTTTTTTTCTCTTTTTGCACATCACAATATAAAGTTTAAAGTGGAGTCAGCGATTCCTGAGAATGATTGATGTCGTTAAATTCATGATCCGCTACCTGTTCATACTGTGTGTACACTGAAAAAACAATCCAGTGTTAATACTCAGCCTAGGCTCTGTAAACTGGTATGTAAACAGTACGGACAGGTAGCAGATCGTGAGGAGATATTAACTGATCTCGTCAACAAGCGTTCTCCAAAATCACTGACTCCATCTTTAACACTGCACAACACAATCCCGTTATGCGCTAAAATGAACAGAAGACTGATATTAAAGGTGCAGTGTGTAATATGACATCATCAAGCAAGTTCTACAAAGTTCTAGAATGCAACACTCCCTGGGTAACCCCAACCCTTTAGAATAATAACAGAAGCTACAGTGGCCTTCAAGGACAAGAACAATTCTAAATTCTAAACAATGCACCTGATGACATTCCAACTATGACACTTTCAAGATGGCGGCACTAGGCCTTGGTCCAAAATGTGCAGAAATATGGACATATATGAGACCCTTTCTAAGGGGGAAAAAAATAATTAAAATTTTTTTTTTCAGCTATTATGCACTAAATTAAACATACTTATGGATATTATAATTACTTTCTACATAAACCGCTAGGAAATAAAACCCAAAATT
>CM047512.1:31301159-31308659 GCA_026122265.1 Ammodytes dubius | reverse complement strand
TCTCTCTCTCTCTCTCTCTCTCTAGACCTTCCATCGTTTGGCAGAGTGCGTGAGTCCCTGTCTGTGCGTTATCACATAGAGAACCGCACGACTCTGGTTCAGGAGGTGGAGATGGCTGTGGAGCCCTCCGATGCTTTCATGTTCTCTGGACTCAAACAGGTGTGTGTGTGTGTGTGTGTGTGTGTGTGTGTGTGTGTGTGTGTGTGTGTGTGTGTGTGTGTGTGTGTGTGTAAAAGCAAAGGAAAATTATTCCTTAAAGACCTACGTCCCCAGTGGGAATATGAAGGTGTATTGAACTCTGAGATCCTATGTAGTATAAATGTGCAAACATTTTAGAAATCTGTTCATCCTAGCCTGAGAAAAGGCAGAAAGAGTGTTTTATGGTCTCACTGTCTAACCCTACTATACATTTTACCATGTGACATCACACATGGTAAAATGTAGGGTTAGGATTAACTTAATTTAACTTAAAGATGGAGTCAGTGATTCTGGAGAATGCTTGTCGTCAAAATAACTTTTTGTCAGAATCTGAAAAATGAAAATAAATAAATTATACAAAGTATTCTAATTTAAAAATTGGTGTCTGTGTGTCCGTCTGTCTTCCTGCCTGCGTGCCTGTCTGTCTGCCTGCCTGTCTCTCCCTCCCTCTCTCTCTCTCTCTCTCTTTCTCTCTCTCTCTCTCTCCCTCTCCCTCTCTCTCTCTCTCCCTCCCTCCCTCTCTCTCTCTCTCCCTCCCTCCCTCCTTCCCTCCCTCTCCCTCTCTCCATCTCTCTAGGTGCGTATGCGTATCCTGCCCGGCTCAGGACAGCAGATGCTTTATAACTACTACCCTCTGATGGCCGGCTACCAGACTCTGCCTCAGCTGAACATCAGCCTGCCACGATGTCCCAACACCAACACACACACTCTGAGAAGGTTCCTGCCACAACGCATCTTTGTCAAGGTAAGTACACACACAGACAGACAGACAGACAGGCAGGCAGACAGAGAGATAGCGATAGAGATAGAGATAGAGATAGAGAGAGACAGACAGGCAGACAGATAGATAGACAGACAGACAGCTAGCTTTAAACCTGCAGTGTGTAGAATTTTGGGTTTTATTTCCTAGCAGATTTTGTAGAAAGTAATTATAATATCCATAAGTACATTTAATTTAGTGCATAATAACTGAACATTTTTTTTTTCCCCCCTTAGAAAGGGTCTCATAAATGTCCATGTTTCTGCATATTTTGGAACAAGGCCTAGTGCCGCCATCTTGAAAGTGTCATAGTTGGAATGTCATCAGGTGCATTGTTTAAAATTTAGAATTGTTCTTGTCCTTGAAGGCCACTGTAGCTTCTGTTATTATTCTAAAGGGTTGGGGTTACCCAGGGAGCGTTGCATTCTAGAACTTTGTAGAACTTTCTTGATGATGTCATATTACACACTGCACCTTTAATGTTTGATTTTAAAAACCTTTTCTTTCCTCCTCAGCCTCAAGGTCGAGAGATTGATGACGGCTCCATCGCTGCAGCTTGAAGAACACACACACACACACACACACACACACACACACACACACACACACACACACACACACACACACACACACACACACACACACACACACACACACACACACACACACACACACACACACACACACACACACACTCTCTCACACACACACACACACACACACACACACACACACACACACACACACACACACACTCACTCTAATAAACACACACACACACACCACACACACACACACACACACACACACTCACTCTAATAAACACACACACCACACACACACACACACACACACACACAACACTCACTCTAATAAACACACACACACACACACAGAAGAAAACAAACTATTTCCTGTACATATGAAAAATCATGAATCGTTGAGTAGAATGTTCTAGATGTATGATTCCTAACAGATGGTAATATTAACACTATAATGTATAAACACACACACACACACACACTCTCATAAACACACACACATAAAGAAACGTACAAACAAACACACACACACACACCCACACACACTCTCTCATATTAAACACACACATAAAGAAACGTACAAACAGACACACACACACACACACACACACAAGCTCTCTCTCACACACACACACACACACACACACACACACACACACACACACACACACACACACACACACACACACACACACACACACAAACATACAATTTCTCTCTCTCACACACACACACAAACATATAATTTCTCTCTCTCTCTCTCTCACACACACACACACATTCACTCTCATGAACACACACACACATAAGATCTCACATACACACACACACACAGGTAAAAACCATGTATCGACCAAATGTGTGTCTTCTAAATGTAACCGTGTGTGTGTGGATCTGATCAAATGGACTAAATGTAACTTTGGGAAGAGTGTAATACATGGACCGATAATGTGACGACATTTTAATTAAAATTAAGTGATGGAAACTACATGTGTCTGTGTGTTCATATGCTAATTTTTTTAGGTATTTAGGTATTTATTTATTTGCACACACTCAACACACTCAACAAATACATTAACACATGTAAAGATTAAAAGAGTATGTGCTGGAGAGGTCAGAAACCCGAATGGGCTTATCGAGTGACCTCACCAGGTTACATATAAACAAAAAAAAAATATATAGCCTATATATATATATATATATATATATATATATATAAAAATAAAAACAATTACCAAAACCAAGCAAACAAAACAAAAACAAAAAACATCAAGACCCACAAACAATCACAAACGAATAAACTGCATCTAAATAAAAAGAAAAGAAAACTCAAAAGAAAAAAAACAACATGTTCATGTGTGTGTCTATCATTATACACCAGTGTGTGTGTGTGAGAGAGAAATGTGTGTGTGAGTGTGAGAGAGAAATGTGTGTGTGTGTATGTCTATCATTTATTTACACCAGTGTGTGTGTGTGTGTGTGTGAGAGAGAAATGTGCGTGTGTGTGTGAGAGTGAGAAATGTATGTGTGTGTCTGTCATTTCTATACACTACAGAAAAGCAGTATGTATAGAAGTGCCATGTGTTAGTTTGTAAATGCTATAAGGTTTACCTAAATTTGTTTTGCGCCTAAATAATTGTAATCTAAATATTATTATTGTGTGTGTGTGTGTGTGTGTGTGTGTGTGTGGTGAGAGAGAGAGAGGAAGTCACTGTAATGTTTTCTATAACACAAACTAATCAAGTATTTTGATAAGCTATTATATACCAAAATATTTTAATAAGTTGAAAAAATGAAATCAAAAAATGCACATCTAGCTATTTGTGTATATATTGTCTTCATGGCTTGAATGCAACAGTTAAATACACCTAAACAATAATAATCAAAAAATCACGTTATCTTTCACAAAGCAGTTGGATATAAATGTGTTTTTGGGTGGAATAAACTATAAACAGTATTTGGGTGGAATTCCGCTTTGCACTTCTGTCGTCATAGCCTAGCCTTGGGCCAATCAGGACCAAGTCTCGTTGATATGAGCTCAGCTGTGTACATTTCTCGCGAGAATTCGTGTGGGATCTGGATTCAAAACTGTGGCGGTTGGTTACTTTGACAGAGAGCACTACACGGTGAAAACAAGGTAAATAAAAGTACTTTCTATATGTTTATTCCATAAATAACATCGATATATAATCAATAAACACTTCATTGAGTTAAATTGGTGTTGTATGATTAAAAACAAGTTGTTTTTGTACTTTAGTTCAATGGTAAATACAGACGTTAACGTTAGCTGCTAGCTGCTAGCTACAGTAGCTTTCACTATTTTTATATCAAAAACGCATCGGTTCTTTTCTGGTTTAACTGATTCATTTACCAATTTCTAAAACAAGCTCTTAGCGAACAGTTATTATCTAAATATATCAGTGTTAATACAACATTAAATACAGTTTTCATTCACGTTAACCTTACGTTACTATCCGCTACCTGTCTGTACTGTGTGTGTGCTTAAACACAATCCAGCCGTAATACACAGCTTAGGCTCTGTAAACTGGAATGTTGCTAGCTACGGTTGGCCCATTGTTTACATGCACGTTTACAGAGCCTTGGCTGTGTAATAAAACATTATTTCAGCGCGCACACACAGTGCAGACAGGTAGCTGATCATGAGGAGATATTCACTGATTCTGTGTGTAGTAAAGTTTTAAATATTTTTTCTGTTTTCTAGATGACGTCATCAGCGCTAGAAGAAGAGCTACAGCGTGTGCGCGCGCAGCTGAGAGCGAGAGATGAGCAGGTAATGTATTATGCCTCGTTAATAATAATTGAATTAATTTTTTTATTTCTGTATTATTTCTGTTTCTGCAAATTTTTAATTTATTTTTGGCTTTTTGTTATAATGTACATATACTGCTGGATGTCTGATTTTTTTTTTTAACTTATTTTTTACTTAATTTTTATTTATTTTTTATTTAATTTTTAATAAATAAATGTTTATTTTGTTCATTGTCCCTGTTTAAGTAAAGTTATATTAAATTGAATGCTTCCTCCAGGTGCACCAAGCAGCGCAGGCCGGTCTGGACCTTCTGAACCAACAGATGGAACTACAGACCAGACTGGACGAGCAGAGAGTCGAGATGACCAACGCACTGGAGGTAATGGTTGCGTTCCGAATCTCCTCCTCTTTCTTTTTTCTATTCTACATACTACATCTGACGATAAAAAGAATCTAGTTAGGATGCAGTAGGCATACTATTGGGACATACTTTACTCTCTTATTTCATCATAACATTGCGCCTTGATCTTGCCTCTTGCTTTTATATCCGTCGCATCCCCGGTTTGTTTTCATATGGAGGCTTCGTCGATGTGACGTCACTTCACGTGCGCACCGGATTGTGGGTCAGAATCGCCCAAATAGGATGCACTTTTCAACACTAACAATCTTGGCCGCATGAAGTAGGACATCCGGGTACTTCTAACCATCCTAAATCTGGCCACAAGAATCGGGACATCCTGTGTGCGTGTGTGCGTGTGTGTGTGTGTGTGTGTGTGCGTAACCAACGCTCTCGAGGTAACCTTTTAGGCATCAGAATCATGACATGATTCAAATCTTTAATAAAAAGTTTCAAAGGGTTCAAAAACTTTACATCTTGTAAAATATAAAAATATTTTTGCAAAAAAAAAATTATCTGGAAAAAAAAGAAAATCTTTCAATGTCAATTTTTTTTTCGCCTTTTATTTTTGTTTTTCAGAAAGGAGGTGTCCATAATAATTAATAATAATAATTTGCAATTCGGGAAAATGTATTGGTGAAAATTTTTGAAGAAATAATAGTGTCTGTCTTTCTGGGTGTGTGTCTGTCTTTCTGGATGTGTCTCTCTCTCTCTCTCTCTCTCTCTCCTCTCTCTCTCTCTCTCTCTCTCTCGCTCTCTCTCCAGTGTGTGTGTATATTGTATTAATATAACCCTGTGTGTGTCTGTCTCTCTGTGTGTATCTTATCAATTTAACCCTGTGTGTTTGTGTGTGTCTATATCATATTAATATAACCCTGTGTGTGTCTGTCTCTCTGTGTGTATCTTATCAATTTAACCCTGTGTGTTTGTGTGTGTCTATATCATATTAATATAACCCTGTGTGTGTCTGTCTCTCTGTGTGTATCTTATCAATTTAACCCTGTGTGTTTGTGTGTGTCTATATCATATTAATATAACCCTGTGTGTGTGCGCGTGTGTATATCATATTAACATAACCCTGTGTGTGTGTGTGTGTGTGTGTGTGTGTGTGTGTGTGTGTGTGTGTGTGTGTATGTCTCTCTCTCTGTGTATCATATTAATATCTCTCTCCCTCTCTCCTCTCTCTTCTCTCTCTGTGTATATATATATCATATTAATTTAACCCTGTAAGTGTGTGTGTTCATGTGTCCAGGCATTGGAGCAGGAGAAGTATTCCCTGCAGAAGGAGGTGGAGCTGAAGTGTCGTATGGTCGAGTCTCTGCAAAGCGACTACGACTGTGTGAAGAGCCACCAGACCAATCAGCTGCTGGAGCTACAGGAAGGGCTGGAGAGGAACCACGGCAACACTGTCAACCAGCTCAACAACAAGGTACAGCACTGTGTCTGTGTGTGTGTGTGTGTGTGTCTGTCTCTCTCTCTCTCTCTCTCTCTCTCTCTCTCTCTCTCTCTCTCTCTCTCTCTCTCTCTCCTCTCTCTCTCTCTCTCTCTCTCTCTCTCTCCTCTCTCTCTCTCTCTCTCTCTCCTCTCTCTCTCTCTCTCTCTCTCTCCTCTCTCTCTCTCTCTCTCTGTGTGTGTGTGTGTCTGTCAACAAGCCCCCCATGGGCCTCGGCCAGCAGCGGACCCGGGTTCGATTCCAGCCCGCGGTCGTTCTCTGCATGTCACTCCCCACTGTCAATAAAGCATAAAAAATGCCAAAAAAAATATCTTTAAAAAAATGAAAAGATCCTTGTAGCTTTTTGTCAAAATCAGTGAATATCTCCTCATGATCCACTACCTGTCTGTACTGTGTGTGTGCTGGCAAAAACTAAAAACAATCATAATTAAATGTGTATTTTCCCTGGTAGATTGTTTATATTGTATATTTTCCTTCGTAGATTGTGCGTCTGCAGTCGTCGTTAGAAGAATCCCAGCTGAGTGAGAAGCAGCTGAAACACAAGCTGGAGGCCCAGACAGAGACACTCGGTCACAAGCTGGAGGAGCTCAGAGCGCTGAACGAGAACACTCAGGTCTCCATGAGCTCCGAGGTCATGGAGGTCCAGATGAAGATCATGGATCTGGAGGCTGTTAAGGTGAGGAGGGGTGTGTGTGTGTGTGTGTGTGTGTGTGTGTGTGTGTGTGTGTGTCTGTCTATCTGTCCTATCAATCTGTCTGTCTGTGTGCGTGTGTGTCTGTCTAGAGGCTGTTAAGGTGAGGATACTGTGTGTGTGTGTGTGTCTGTCTGTCCATCCATCCATCCACCCATCTATCTATTCATCTATCTATCTATTTGTCCGTCTGTCTGTCTGTCCATCTATCTATCTATATAGAGGCTGTTTTGATTTATACTAGTATGAAAGAAGACATATTATCGAAGCAAAAAAGACAAAAATCTCAACAAATCTCAATTTACAAGTGCTTGGAAAATTATTATTTCTTGCCTGCCGTGTCCCAGCTTTTAATACAGTCAGGACATTGATAATCAATATATTTTTACGTTGTTTTCCAGGCTGAGTTGGAGCAGACGTTGCAGGAGAGCCAGTACAGAGAGCAGCAGCTGGAACTGACCAATAGCAGCGCACGACGTCATCTGGAGCGAATCACAGAAGAGAAGGAGGAGAGGGAGAGAGAGGCTGCTTCCTGCTTCACTGCCTTAGAGGTAAAACACGCACGCACGGGTTGCGTTCCGAATCGCATACTTTCTACTATATAGTATGTAGAAAAAAAGATTATACTAAATAGGATCTCAGAATTCAATACACCTTCATATTCCCACCGTTGAAGTAGGTCTTTAAGT
>CM047512.1:31291159-31296159 GCA_026122265.1 Ammodytes dubius | reverse complement strand
CAGAACAAGAGAGAGGAGAGAAAGAAGAGGAAACAAACTGTTGAAGTGATCCACGTCAGCTCCAACAACACGGAAAACCAGTGTGCCCAACAATAACACACACACACACACTATCCCTCTCTCTCTATCCCTCTCTCTCCCTCTTTATCCTCCCTCGCGCTCTCTTTTCTACTCTCTCTCTCTCACACTCACACACACACTGATTCTGGAGAACACTTGTTGTCAAAATCACTTTTTGTCAAAATCAGTGAATATCTCCTGATGATCTGCTGTGTGTGTGTGTATGTGTGTACTGAAAAAAATAAATAAGTAATTTAATACACAGCCCAAATTAAATGTTCTCCAGAATCACTGACTCCACCTTTTCAATATATATTATGTATATAATTTAATGAAAATGCTCTTAATGACATTTTTTTTTTTTTGGAATTTGGTAGAAATGTTGTCAGTAGTTTATATTGTAAAACCAAAATGTTCATTCTACTCAAACATATGCCTATAAATAGTCAAACGAAAGACACTGAACATTTGGAGTGGTCTCTTAATTTTTTCCAGAGCTGTAGATGTGTGTTACTGTCTTTTTATTGCAATAACTTCTGATTCCTTTTTAATTCAAATATTTCTACCATGTATTTGTCTACTTTTTTTTTATTTTATTTTTTTTTATATTTTTTGGGCATTTTTATGCGTTATTGATAGTGTAGAGACAGAGTTGAAATGGGGCAGAGAGGGGAGTGACATGCAGAGAACGACCGCGGGCTGGAATCGAACCTGGGTCCGCTGCTGGGCGAGGCCCATGGGGGGGACGCCTTACCAACTGAGCTAAGGGCGCCCCCTGGTGTGTGTACTTTCTTCTGTTTTAATTTTTATAATAAATACATTTAATCTTTAAGTATTGAAATCCTTTTTGAATGATCTTGTGTTCAAACAAACAGCTCGCCCTGGTTAACTCTGAGTCACAGTGCATCTGTGAAAGGGAATTTTGAAATTTATAAGCATGTTTGTTTTTACCCATATAGATATAAATATGCCAGAAAAAGATTTAGGACGGTCCCAATACATGCAGATCAATTGTAGTATGCTGGAAATACAAAAATGCCCCACTAACTCCAATAGCATTTTTGAGTATTTGTCTTTATTCTTGACATTTCTCGACATGAGAAAAAAATAAAAATAATCTTCCTTATCTGATTTTTTTTTTCTCTCCTGTCTGTGGCCCTAAAACTCTTCTGTACTTTAGTGTGTAGTGTAGTAAAAAGAAAAAATATGTGATTTGGAACCATAGATAGTATATCAAATATATGATGCAAGGATCTGATGCAAGCTGCTGTAAAAACCTACGAAGAAGAAGATTCCTCACGTGGACCAATCAGAGCCGAGTAGAATGTGACGTCAGTGTTCTAGACATATGCGGGAAGTGGCAGTTGGTCAGTGAAGCAGATGCGTTTATTTATAACCGTTTTCTAGCCGTTTCTTACGCTATTTATTCACCTTTTTCATCCGAGCTGTGAGCACCATATCCCGGGTAAGTCTGACAGCAAGACTCGCTCTTAGCTTCTGGTTCTTTGCTTTGTTTAGCGGCTCAGTTTAAAGGAAATGTAAATCAGACCAGACTCCGTTCAAAATATGCGCTATTTTAAATCAACACTGACGAATCGGTTATTTACCTTTTGTATTTAAAAATTCAACCGTTACAAAATTAATTAAACATAGCCGATGTGGAAATAATAAGTTATATAACAATATTATCCTAACATATTTGGTTAAATTGTCTTAATTTTCTTGTATTTGTGAAGAAAAGGGTCATCGTAAAATGCTATATTTGTGAGTGGGGTTTTGGCGTGGTGGTAAATCCAGATGTTTACTGTCTATTTCTTCTGTATTTCAGTCAAAATGAAAATGAAATCCGGCGTTTTGAACGTGGCGCTTCTCTGCCTGATACTCTGCTGTCACATAGTCAGGACAGAAGGCCAAAAGGTGAGTTATATTCATTTAAAATGTATTATAATTGAATAATACGTGTTTTTGTGAAGTAGTAAGACAACGCTGGGTGTCATACGTGAACGGGCATTTTGTTGTTTCCATTGATCTGTGTTTAAAAGTTGTATTGGTTGAGTTAAAGGACAAATACTCTACTAAAGAAGTCCTATATATGTGTCTAGGCGTAGTATGCCAGCGTTAGTAGGCTTAACCCATAACCATAAGGAAGTATGCAATATTGCATCATATTACACTGATTATAACACTAACCCAGATTTATTTATTTATTTATTTACTTTTTTCACTGCAGTATGTTTTGGAGACATTTTAAGAATTAAGAACACGTGATTTGTTATATATATTCATACATTGGTAACATATAATTAAATTATCTCTTCACTGTGTTTGTGTGCCTGTGTTTATCTGCGTGTGTGTCTGTCTGTGTCTGTCTGTCTGCGTGCCTGTCTGTCTGTCTGTCTGTCTCTGTGTGCCTGTCTGTCTCTCTCTCTTTCTCTCTGTCTCTCTCTCTCTCTGTCTCTCTCTCTCTCTCTGCCTGCCTCTCTCTCTCTCTCTCTCTGCCTGCCTCTCTCTCTCTCTCTCTCTCCCTCTCTCCCCCTGTCTCCCTGCCTGCAGTCTGACTCTGCTCTAACAGTGGTGGAGAACACAGAGACAGTCGGTGATGAAGATGACGTCACTATCGATGAAGACGATGATGACGACATTTTAAAGGTCGTTCAACCAACTGACGAATGGCAAACGCTCAAACCAGGTAATGTAACAGACTTTGTTAGAGTGGAAAAAAAACATGCTGTGTGTGTGTGTGTGTGTGTGTCTGTCTGTCTGTCTGTTTGTCTGTCTGTCTGTGTGTGTACTTTATGTGTGTGATTTATTTAAAATAGGAACAGTGCATTATTGATATACACTTGTGTAAATGTTCGAGATTTTAGCCGGTGGATAATTTACAACTTTTAGTCCATTTGGCAAATTGATATAATATTTTATCTGGCCACAAATAAAGTAAATACATTTGATTTCACTAGATAACAAGTGTCTGTCTGTCTGCCTGTCTGTCTGTCTCTCTGTCTCTCTGTCTGTCTCTCTGCCTGCCTGTCTCTCTCTCTTTGTAGGGGAGGCGGTCCCGGCTGGTTCTCATGTCCGGTTGAATCTTCAGACCGGACAGAGAGAAGTCAAACTGGGAGAAGAACAACTGAAGCACTGGACACAGGAACAACACAGGTGCGTGTGTCTGTGTGTGTGTGTGTGTGTGTGTGTCTGTGTGTGTGTGTTAGTCCACAATAGTAGTCCATATATAGTATAAATGTATTATCATTTGTTATATATTAAGAAAAAAACATATAAACATATAAAAAATAAAAAACTATTTCATAATTTTTCACAGAGTTTTCTAATTTTAAAATATATGCAAAATGAGAAACCAGACAAAACATAACAAGCACAATACTGTAAATATTTGAGACTTTGTACTGTATAACTTTAATATTGTGTGTGTGTGTGCATGTGCGTGTGTGTGTGTGTGTGTGTGTGTGTGTGTGTGTGTGTGTGTGTGTGTGTGTGTGTGTCTCTCTCTTTGTGTGTGTGTGCGTGTGTGTGTGTCTCTCTCTCTGCATGTGTGTGTGTGTGTGTGTCTCTCTTTGTGTGTGCGTGTGTGTGTGTGTGTGTGTCTCTCTCTCTTTGGGTGTGTAGTGAGACAGAAGACAGCGCATCCTCTTTCAGTCCTGATGAGCTGAAACGAGCCATGAAGAAAATAAAACAAGATATGAATTCTGAGACCAAAGACACAAACCAACAGGTAACACTGCAGCAGACATTAAAGCTACAGTGTGTAACTTCTGCCCCAACCCCCTAACACACACACACACGCTGCAGTATATAAACTCTGTATTTGTCAACATAGTCACTATAGAAGCCACTTCCATTCTGTAAGTATGCTTCGTGAGGTTTGACTCCCGGGTGACCTGGTTGACGCGCTGTGTTGTTATGTCCCAATGTTTGTACCATGTTGCTGCGTGAAGCAGTGAATGAACCAAGCGATCGTCTCCGGTTTGCAGCCTGTTTATTTGCTCACCATGACACCAGTTAGGCCTACTGTACATGTGAATACGGAATACTTCGTATAGTTCCTCAGTGATAACAACAACATGTAACAATTGAGCTTCTAGTGGTCAAAAACCGTGTGCCCTTCCGGGGTCAAACAACAACCAACAATCAAGTGACACACACCTTTCATACCTGTGCCCTAGGCAATAGGGCAGTGACACCTGGTGGACAACACATGACATGACAACATATTGATACCCAAAAATGGCTCTTACAGTCACTGTCATGTGCTATATATATTTGTACTTTAAAGCAACATTGCGTTGTTGGGAATTCATAAGGGGTAGATTTGGTCAAAGTCAAGAATATTATTGATTTCAAGGAAATTATAATATTAAGAAAAATGTTAATTAATGATCAATTAAATTAGTCAAGCTAATCAAATTACTTATTAATACCTACGGAGCACCACCCTTTGAAAAAGGGAACTTTGAATCAAATCAGAAAAACAGTCTCATAATGTTAAAGGGATTTATCTTGAGAATGTCAAAGTTGGTTACAATGTACATTTAAGATAATGAAGGAGTGAATATTCGAGCATAAACCTTATTTACCAGCAATTAGTGAAATACAAGACACAAATATCACAGACACTGCTTCTTAAAATCAAAATGTAAGGGTTTATTTACTTAGGCAAGTTGATTAAAACGATACACATAAGTCAATAACCATGAACTAATCTAATTTAAGAAAGCAGACATAGCACAAGCAATAATAAGAACAGTTTAGAATCAAACCCACAGGCTATAGTACATGTGTATGTACCACTGTGTGTGTGTGTGTGTGCGTGTGGGTGTCAAAAAGAAAGGGGGGGTGGACACCGCCCAAAGCCAAAAATGGCGGACAGCTTGTGACGTTTTCGTCACGTGAAGGGGGTCACCGATGGTGACGCAATCACGTGG
>CM047512.1:31283659-31286159 GCA_026122265.1 Ammodytes dubius | reverse complement strand
TGCGCGCGCCTAACTAAATAGGCCATGATGCACCGCCATGTTTCTACAGTAGCTCAGAATGGACAAACTTAACAGCCTTACACGTTTTTATATATAGTGGGCGTCCTGGGGAAATGCACCTGTTGGAAGACCAAGAAGAAGAAGAAGTACTATAGAATAAATAACTAAATACATCTTCACCTCATCACTTGATATTGTGGAAAGACTTGAGGCAGTGGTGGATGATGCCATCTTTAGTAACTATAGCTTCTTGTCCTCGAAGGCCACCGTAGCTTCTGTAAATTCTCCTCAAAGGGAAGGGGTTAGCAAGGGAGCGTTGACATCTAAAATTAAAATTATTAAAAAAAAAATGTTTTAATGTAAATATCAACTGGCAAAGTTTTATGATGATATATATAAGTTAAATATGTTACCCTGTTCACCTGCAGTGACTTAAAAGAATACTTCACCCACATGAACTGATTTCTTCATATTTCCACCAGTGAAGTAGGGCTTTAAATGTTTAAATTAACCCTCTCTTGTCCCCCCCCCCCCCCCCCCAGGCTCTGCGTGCCTTGCTGGCCATGGCCCCAGTGTGTGTGGATCAGTATCGCTCAGACGGCTCGCTGCTTAGTAACCTGCTGTTGCTACGGGAACAGTACCAGGAGATGGTCCAATCAGAAATGATCCTGGGAGAAGAGAACGATTACTTCACTGAGATCATCGGCCTCATAGACGCACTCAGACACAGAGTCAGATAACCTGTGTGTGTGTGTATGTGTGTGTGAGAGTGTGTGTGTGATAGTGTGTGTGTGAGAGAGAGAGAGTGTGTGAGAGTGTGTGTGTGTGACTGTTTAAAAAGAGAACGATTACTTCACTGAGATCATCGGCCTCATAGACGCACTCAGGCACAGAGTCAGATAACAACCTGTGTGTGTGTGTGAGAGAGAGTGTGTGTGTGTGTGTGTGAGTGTGAGAGAGAGAGAGTGTGAGTGTGTGTCTGTGTGTGTGGGGGGGATTGTGTGTGTGTGTTTTTTGTGACTGTTTTTACTTTGTATTGTTGAAAAAAGAATAAATAAATTATTTTCAAGATTCATTTTATTGTCATTTCAGCAGACTGTACTTCCATGAAGAGAATGAACAAAATGCCGTTTCTCACTAGTGCATACAGTGTTAAAAAAGATCATGGTGTTGCATTTACTTCAAGGTTTCATTTTTTATTTTTTTTGGCATTTTTATGCTTTATTGATAGTGTAGAGACAGAGTTGAAATGGGGCAGAGAGGGGAGTGACATGCAGAGAACGACCGCGGGCTGGAATCGAACCCGGATCTGCTGCTAAGTGTTAAATGTTGAGTCAGCGATTCTGGATAATGCTCTCAAAATACAAAAAAAAAACATTCACAGAGCAAAGTAGGCTGTGTATTCATTGAATTTTTATTTATACTGGAGAGATCAATTGAGGGTTGTGTGTGTGTGTGTGTGTGTGTGTGTGTGTGTGTGTGTGTGTGTGTGTGTGTGTGTGTGTGTGTGTGACACCCTCAATTGCAATGATGTTGAGTCAAACAAGCAAAGCAAAAACAACAATACATACACAAGTTTCAATGCAAATACACAACAAGCTGATGAAAATAAAATTAAATGTGTTTCCATGTATTTTATAGTTTATTTCAAAATGTATAATTTCCTTTATTTAATTCTCTAGTTATTTATAACCATTTTTATTTTCCGTCTTCCATCAGTAGTTTCTTTGACATTCATCTTTTATTCTGAAAAGTCTAACCAACCGGTAGTGCTGGCAGATACCGGAAGAATATTAAAGAACTACAAAGGAATCTATTGTGACTACAGACCTACACAACCACTACAGCAACAGACAGGAGCCGTGAATTAACGTGAATTAACCGGTTTTATTTGATCATGACTGGATGACACATGGATTTAGACACTTGTAACAAACGAAAGGAATAATTTAATGAGTTTCATTGTTTGATAAAGAAGTTTCCGGTGAGTAAGACGTTATAAAACCGGCTTTGTTTACATCTGTTAGCATCTTAGCAGCTAGGAGGCTAAGTCAGGAACACAGCAGTTATATCATATTTATATCATATGTTCTGTATTTATGTCCAATTGTTAAAATGCGACGTACCTCACGTGATATTAGTAGATACAGTTACACGTAGATAGCTTTACTTTTACTCGTTTAGAACCATTTTCTTAATATTTCAAGGTATCAATCAATTAATAACTTAAATCTACGCTGCATGAACCTAATGCACGTTACAATTAAGATTTATACATTAAAATTTGTTAATTTAGAATGATTTTAGCATTTAATTTGATCTCTTGTTGTGTCACCCAAAACATCTTTTTAGCCTCACTAATGCCATCAAAACATTTTACTTTTGGCTAAAGGAGTCTATACTAAATCAGTATCAACAAACTGTATTGGAGAGCTTTAATAATAGTTATCTATCTATACCCAAACCAATGGCTACTAGACTTTTGTGACATGGATCCTGA
>CM047512.1:31276159-31278659 GCA_026122265.1 Ammodytes dubius | reverse complement strand
CGTAAAACCGGCTCCGTTCCGCGGATAAAACGATGGTTATTTTTCTTTATAACAGTCGTATAAACTCAAATTAAATATACAATTGTGGCTGTGTTTCCGCAGCTGTGTTATTCGTGGATATTATGACGGTTATCATACTGTGTGAGTTAATGCAGATGTAAATATATATGCATATTTACATCTGCATTAACTCAAAAATAAATATACAATTTTTGCTGTTTCTTCCTTTATTCCAAACGTTATTTTTGGAAAAAATTATTGATTGCCTAGTGCATTACTTTATCTGACTCTTTCTGTATTGTTTGACTCAGTGGTTGTCTCTCTGTCCTCTTCCAGGTTAACATGGAGGGATGAATGTGTGCCTCTGTTCTCCCTGATCTCCACGGTGAAAGAGCAACGGTGTGTCCCTTCATCTGGCAGCAAGCTGCTGAAGTCAACCTACATTCTGACTATCCTCATCTTATCTGCTTGTGATAATTGTCATTGATTGTGATATTTTGTGATATATCTTGTTCTGCACTGTCCGTCCTTGTAGAAGTATTCCTGCTCTGTAGAAAATCTTTAATGTTTTTTTTTGTGGGATTTGTTCCTAACTTAAGTAAAGTGTTTTACAACATTACATAGCCCTGATTATATAAAAAAAAACATAATATTATTAATTGATAACTTAACAGACCCAAATGTATTATCTTTTGACTATTTTAGTGTAATTTTTAATGAAAATATGCCAAGAATGTTTCATATAGCTTCTCCTGTTAAAATTTCAATGCAAAACTTTTACTTGTAACAGAGTAATTTAACAGTTTGGTTTTTGTACTTTTACTTCAGTAAAGGATGTGAATATTTCCTTCTTCACTGTTTAATCTTTACCTGGTCATCTTTGAGTCTTCCTTATACAAGCAAAATCATTTTCATAAGTACTTTTAATATAACATAATGTTCTACTTTTACTCAAGTGATATTTTAATTGGTGACTTGTAAAAGAGTCAATTCTCTGATATGATGATGATACTTTTAATGACCACACAGCCAGTGGAATTTGTTTACAGTACAGCTCCTTGGTACAGGTTCCAACTTAACATTGAACATTAGACATAGATACAGACAGGCACATTACATAATACAAAAGGGCCGTGATTAATTCTCAGCGTTCAGATTTTAGAATGTTAATTGCAGTGGGAATAAAACTGTTTTTGAACCGGGTTGTTTTGGAGGCAATTGTCCTGTAACACCTCACAGAAGTAGCTGGAAGGCATAGTGTGCAGGGTGAGTGGGATCAGAGATGATCTTGGGCTCTGTGTAGTGTCAGTTTGCGGGATAGTAATTCAAGGAGGGGGGTGCCAATCATTTTGGATGCTCTGTTGATGCACTGTAATTTCTTCCGGGAGAGTGAGTCAAGGCTGCCAAATCAGACTGATGGATGAGGTGAGGATGCTTTCAACAGTGGCTGTATAGAAGCGATAGAAAGTGTATTTAATCATTTAATTCAACTGTTGCACCTTAACATAAAAACCTGCTCTAAATATTTTATATAATATATGTATATTCAAAATCATAGGCTATTAAATTAGTGTTCTCATCTATTTATAGATTGAATGTGTCCTCCCTTGTCATGTATTAGGCCTACTGTTAATAACATTTTCAGTCTGAAGACAAATAAAATCAATATTATTACAAATACATTGAGATCAGCTTGTTCAGCCCTTAGTCAACACTAGAAGACATTTGTTTCAGCTATGAGCTTTTTAATGAGCTCGGAGGTGATATTGAGAATATGTTCAGCTCTGTTGGAGTTGTTGGACCAAACTGTAGGCAGGGAATTACGTGACTGAGGCTGAGCTCGTCTACCGGTAGGCTAACTAGTAGAGCGAGTGCTGTTAGCTTAGCTCCTGGCTCGTGCTAATGTTGCTAACTCGGTGTACGTCACGGTAGTTCAGCTACATGGGAATATCTCCCTCCCCCCAACGTCACTACATGCCCTTTTTTGGTACGAGGAAGTGAGGCGGAGTCAAACTTAGGCAAAATGGCGGCGCGCACACGCCAAGAGAGAAGGGATACTCCTCGGTGAACTGAGGTCGGCCATGCTGCTCTATCCATTTATTATACTATCTATGGTTTTAATACGTTGTGTGTGTGTGTGTGCTGTGTGTGTGTGTGTGTGTGTGTGTGTTTTAATACGTCTTGTGTGCGTGTGTGTGTGTGTGTGTGTGTGTGTGTGTGTGTGTGTGTGTGTGTGTGTGTGTGTGTGTGTGTGTGTGTGTGTGTGTGTGTGTGTGTGTGTGTGTGTGTGTGTGTGTGTGTGTGTGTGTGTGTGTGTGTGTGTGTGTGTGTGTGTGTGTGTGTGTGTGTGTGTTATTTCTTTCATCAGAGTCGCACGAGGAAATGGAAGCGACGTTGACAGAGATGGAGACGTGTATGAAGCTGCTTCTCCCCGAGTTTGACCTCACAGGCTTCCATTCAACCAATAGCAGAGAAGCTAACACCCATTCGACCAATAGCA
>CM047512.1:31268659-31271159 GCA_026122265.1 Ammodytes dubius | reverse complement strand
CACTCACCTCTCTCTCACTCTCACTCTCACCTCTCTCTCACCACACACACACACACACACACACACACACACACACACACACACACACACACACACACACACACACACACACACACACACACACACACACACACACACACACACACACACACAGGTAGTGGAGTGACATTGACAGAGCGTCTTGCGTCTGCTGCAAAGCTACTGAGATAACCACACAACTTACACTCCCTTTATCATAATTAGCTTTTCCTTTTAGCTCCTAAAAGGCCCTTTAACACACACACACACACACACACACACACACACACACTTGAGACACACTGAGAGAGACACACACACTGAGAGAGACAGACACACACACACACTGAGAGAGACACACACACACACTGAGAGACACACACACACACTGAGAGAGACAGACACACAGTCAGATAGACACACACACACAGACACACACTGAGAGAGACACAGACAGGCACACACACACACTGAGAGACAGACTAGGAGAGAGAGAGAGACCCACACACACACACACTGAGAGACACACACACACACACAGAAAGAGAGAGAGACACACACCAGTCAGATAGACACACACACACACACACACACACACACACACACACACACAGAGACACACACACACACACACACACACACACACACACACACACACACACACACACACACACACACACACACACACACTGTGAGAGACAGACTAGGAGAGAGAGAGAGAGAGAGACACACACACACACACACACACACACTCACACACACACTATTACTGGGTCTTCTCTGACACACCATGCGATTGGTTTCTCTGTCTCTAAGGGCCTTTCAATATACGCATAGTCTAAAGGGGAGAGGTAGCTACACACACACACACACACACACACACACACACACACACACACACACACACACACACACACACACACACACACACACACACACACACACACACCCACACACACAAATGAGACGCTCTGACCAATTTCAGGAATGTCTACTTAAGTCAGAAGACAATTGAGAATAGAAATGCAGAAGGTTTTTCTTTTATACCTTCTGCTGTACGTCCAGGTTTTTTCTTCTTAGCAGTAGAATCAACAACTGAAACATTTCTTGGGCTCTTCTTGGGACTTTTCTGAGCTCCTGCACCAGTGTCAGGAGGGAGGGGGGGAGGCACCAGTTTGTAAACGCTGCCATACTGAGAAATACAGATAGAGTTTGGTGGAGCTGATAATAGGCTTAATCAATTTGTGACATGCAGAGAACGACCGCGGGCTGGAATCGAACCCGGGTCCGCTGCTGGCCGAGGCCCATGGGGGGGGGACGCCCTACTAACTGAGCTAAGGGCGCCCCCCTGTATCTGTTTTTAAGAGTGTATTCATTCAGGTAACATGGTAAAATGCAGGATTAGGATTAACAGGACAGCTGGGCCAAGGAAAGACTGAGGGAAGAAAAACCTCATTCATTATATTATAATAGCGACGATTTTATTTTATAATGATAGAACGCCGGTTCCGTATGGGTGAAGTATTCCTTTAATTTTTTCCCGAAGCAGTATCTGTTTTTTAAGGGTGTATTCAGTCACCCTCTGGCCCCCTCTCACAGCGGGCTAGGGCCCTTGTTTACGGCCGATAAGCATCTTATCGCGGGACAATGGATGTGCCGTGTGTTTGTGTCTCCGATAAACAAAGAGAGAGAGACTATCCCTCTATTTGTCTGCTGCCTGCTACACTTCCTCCATTTCATTTGTACATTCATTCTTTGAGTGTTTGTGTGTGTGTGTGTGTGGGGTGTGTGGGGGGGGGGGGGGGAGAGAGGTGTACACTTCCTCCATTTCATTTGTACATTCATTCTGTGTGTGTGTGTGTGTGTCTGTGTGTGTGTGTGTGTGTGTGTGTGGAGAGAGAGAGAGAGAGTGTGTGTGTATGTGTGTGTGTGGAGAGAGAGAGAGAGTGTGTGAGTGTGTGTGTGAGCCTAGGATGTGTATTAACACTGTATACACTGAATTCGTCTTTCAGTGCACACATAAAGTACTGACAGGTAGCGGAAATGTCATAGATTTTGTCTAAAAAGTGACCCTTAAGATGTATTTTTTTTTTCAAAAAATTGGAGACAGAGAGAGAGAGAGAGAGAGAGAGAGAGAGAGAGAGAGAGAGAGAGAGAGAGAGAGAGAGAGAGAGTGGGGATGACCTGCAGTAAAGGTCCACAAGTCAGATTTGAACCCGCGACCACTGCAACGAAGGCCGGAGCCAATATGGTACACGCTCTATCCACTACACCACTGGAGCGCCCCCCGATTCGATGCTTTTTTAATGCTTTTACGGCCCTGCAGGGACCCTTTAAAGGTGTATACGCCCCCTTTAAATACCCTGGGGGGTTTTGTTAAGCACATTTTGGCCCATATATAAATCCAAAACACACACACACACACACACACACACACACACACACACACACACACACAACACACACACACACACACACACAC
>CM047512.1:31248659-31251159 GCA_026122265.1 Ammodytes dubius | reverse complement strand
TCACAGGTTTGGATCCATTACCCTCCACGTCATCAGCTCCGGTCACTAAGAAGAATCTCACAGTGAACAAACAGACAGCCTCACACCGCACACAACCTCCAGCTGCCTGTCCGCGGCCAAGACCTAATGCTGCTCCTTCCTCTACCGTTACATCATCAACCAATATGGCATCATCATCATATTCAAGCAAGAGGTAAGTTAATTTGCATATTGTGTCACATTTAAATATAGGGGAGAGTGGCCTAAGTTGTGCAACTTTTCACTCAAAGTGACTTTAAAGTAAGGCCATGACAGTAAAGTCTCCAACTCAAATATGTACATATATTTCAGGGTGTTGTGCATCCCTGGCAATAAAAACTTTGGATCTGGAATAAACTGTAGAAGAAATATAGCTTTCGGAAAAAAAGTTGTCTTGTTGCACAACTTGCCCCCGGTGTGGTGTAAGTTGTGCGGTTGGAGAGAATACTATGGGGTGAATTGTGCCATTGATATATATCTCATAAACTGTAATGCAAGACAAATCCATTAGACAATCACTTATTTAAGGTGTATTTAATGTAAATAAAAGTAAATATTTTACAAAGATTGAAGGACAATTTTCTTAAACAAGGCCTAGCAGATCTAATGGTTTTACCTGCAAAGCTCACAATGACAAAGTCACCATCATCATCTTTCTGGCCATCTGAACTCTCATCAGTGGTGTCGTTAAGTGGAATTGAGATGTCACTCTCTTCTGAGCTACTGTAGACAATCACTTTCTTTTGGTGACCAGCGTATACAGCCATGCCACTGGCACAACTCTCAGAAATGTACTTTGCACTAGTTGCTCCGTGCTTGTGGAACCAACTGCCACCTGACAAATGTGATTCCCCCTACATTTCTGCCTTTAAATCAAGGCTCAAAACCCATATGTACACTCTGGTGTTTCCTCCCATTAACTATCTTACCTTTGCACTACTATCTGTGTTTATGTGGATGTATGGGCTTTACGTCTTTTATTTTGGTTATTGTTATTTTACCTTCATTGTTTACCTACTGAATGCACTATGTACAGCACTTTGGACAGTGCAAACTGTCATGAATGTGCTTTTATAAATACATTTTACTTACTTACTTACTTATAACTCACCTAGGCCCTTTGGCACAAATCACCCATCCCCAGAATTTTGGATTTTTTTTTTTTTTTTTTTTTTTTTTTTGATTATTACTATTATTATGTTTTATTTTATTTTTTTTATATTTTTTATATTTTTATATATATATATATATCTTTTTTTTTTTTATTTTTTTTTTTTTATATATATATATATATATATATTTTATATATATATATATATATATCTTTTATTTTATTTTATTTTATTTTATTTTATATTATATTATATTTTTTTTTTATTTTTTTATTTTTTTTATATATATATATATTTCTTTATTTTATATATATATATATTTTTTTTTTTTTTTTTTTTTTTTTTTTTTTTTTTTTTTTTTTTTATATATATATATATTTATATATTTTTTTTTTATTTTTTTTTTTATATATATATTTTTTCTTTATTTTATTTTATATTTTATTTTATTTTATTTTATTTTATTTTATTTTATTTTATTTTATTTTATTTTATTTTATTTTATTTTATTTTATTTTATTTTATATATATATATATATAATTTATTTTCCAACAGGAGGCTAAAGAGAAGGATGGAGGAGGAAATGGATCCGACGTGTGCAGCTGCTACACTCAGTCTGCTGAGAAAGAACCTCCCTCTGTCTGCACAGCCAAGGTACGACTGCCCTTTGATTGGCCTTTTTTTTTTAACTATCCCTGCATTCCAAATCTCCTCCTCCTTTCTTTCTTCTATTCTACATATTACTTCTCCTAAACCTATTTATAATGTTGTTTTTTAACATGTGCTAAACTCTAATATGTATTTCTTCTCACAGTACCAGTAGTGGTTCCTCTCCGGTTCCCAGTTCCTCCCAGTCTTCAGAGCAGAAGACTTCAGATGTCCCAGTGGTTCCATTTGGATTAGATCTTTACTACTGGGGCCAGGAGCAACCCAACGCGGGCAAGATAGTCAAGTAAGTACAGACACACAGAGAGACAGAGAGACAGACGGACGGACGGACGGACAGACCTATACAGCTACACACAAACACACACACACACACAGACATTAACACCAACCTGCCAATCCGATTTTTTTTTTACCCTGAGAATTATAATTCATAGCATTCACAAACATTCTTGGAACTTTATTCCATTGAAAACCAAACCATATAACCATATGTGTTACTGATAGCTGTGTAAAACACTTGCATTGCTCAGGTGTGTTTGTGAATAATGTGTCTCTCTCTCTCCCTCTCTCTCCCCCCCCTCTCCCTCCCAGGTGTGCCTCCCAGCACCAGTTCTGGGTTCATGCTGAGGTGGATGAGGAGGCTCATAACGAGGAGCTCCAGGCTGAGGGCTCCTCTCGCTTCATCTCCTTCCCAGGAACC
>CM047512.1:31223659-31236159 GCA_026122265.1 Ammodytes dubius | reverse complement strand
GTACAAATGAAATGAAGAACGATGGTCTGGTAGGACCAGCCTACATCAAAATAATTTCCATTGGCTATTTCTTTTCAATGTTTTTTTTTAATTGTCATTATTTTAATATCAAAGGACGATATCATGTTGAGCTTCGAAATTCCAGTACATCCAAAGATTTTTATGATTATTATGATTTTTATGGATTTTATGGAAACTTGTCAATAAATAACATAATTTGAAAAACAATCACATTGGTGAGTTATACATGACGGTACTGACAGTAGATCAAGCCATTCCTTAAAGTCAGACTATAAATAAACATTCAATATTCATTTCATAACAGACTTTTTCATATAGTTTTAAAGGAGAAGTAAGTGATATTTGTGTTTGTTATTATAAGTGTGACATCACAGTAAGAGAAATGTAGGGTTAGACAGTGAGACCATAAAACACTCTTTCTGCCTTTTCTCAGGCTAGGATTAACCGATTTCTAAAATGTTTGCACATTTATACTACATAGGATCTCAGAATTCAATACACCTTCATATTCCCACCGGTGAAGTAGGCCTTTAAAGCTGGGGTGGAGGATTTGGGGAGAAAATGGCAGTTGGGATAGAGATTCGTATCCAAATACCTCAACCGCTCCACTTGTTCTCTTTGGTCCCTCCCCTATGGTCCCTCCCTGACACGCTCTACACCAACAAAGACGTGCCAAAGTGAATGGACAGTTCCAACAGCCAATAAGAACAGAGAATCGGAGCCTCGCTCTGATTGGTCAAAGTGTACAGCTCATGTTAACTTTGACCAATCAGAAATCATATACCCCAGGTTTAAACAGTATGAACAGTTCATAACACAGGTCTCCCAGTCATTCAGCTGTGCAGTAATTGCCAGATAAATTTGAGTATTCCGCTTATTTTTATCCAATCAGGAGACAGGGTGCTATAAAGAGGCGGGTCTCTGTGCCCGTGAACGATGACTCGCTGCTCTCCATCGCGGCACTATCTGATGAAGACGGCTGTGTGTTCATGTGGTGGTGACGTAGGGACGAGGGAGGGGACCGCTAAAGCTAACTGCTAGTCACTGACAGGAAGTTAGCTAAAAAGAACCATATCACTTACTTCACCTTTAAATTTTTAAAAAACAAATAAAAATCAACTATTTTTGTAATTTTTTTTTTCTTTTTTTTTTTTTACGTAGTTTTTTTCCAACAGCATTCGGAAGCTAGAACATAGATTTATTTACAGTTTTCTGGTTTAAGTATTCACATTTCTATCAAAATAACCCGTTGAAATTAAAGCCTTCAAATGTTCGGTAGTAGAAAGGAGACAGTCTTTTAGTCTTTTCGGCTGTGTTGTCCAGTCCGTGTGTGTGTGTGTGTGTGTGTGTGTGTGTGTGTGTGTGTGTGTGTGTGTGTGTGTGTGTGTGTGTGTGTAAAGCATTCGAAACACAAGTCTTTCTGGAATTTCAGAGTCCGTGTTTTGAGAATGCATCAGTCGTAGAGATCCTTCTGTACACTGTACATATGAAACAGCTAGGAAGAAAAATCTAAATTTAAAGGCAACCGTCTGCATTAGATTTTTAAGTTTTGAAGCCGAAATTAAACTCTTTAAAGGTGCTCTGAGGAACTTTCAGTTTGTGTTAATTCTAGCGCCCCCCTTTGGACAAAAGCAGTAGTGTTTTTACTACGCCAGCTGTTGTTCCTGGGTGAGCGTATACCCATGACAAAAGCATTAATAAAAACTATATAAAAATATCATTCTTTGCACTGATGGTCTCGTTTTGCTGTTACATGTAATTTATGATCATCAGAGGAAAAATTAGACTGTTTCAGAAATATTTAAAAGTTCCTCGTAGGGACTTTAAGTTTCAAGGAAAACTGCAGACATTTGAGCCAACAAATTATATTTTTTGTGGTTTAAAAAAAACACTACCGCTTTTGTCCAAAGGGGGGCGCTAGAATCACCACAAACTGAAATTTCCTTGGAGCACCTTTTTACAAGTTTTATTCCTAGCCATAAAACTCAAAAATCTAACACAACATTCAACCTTTTAAAAATAAAAAAATTCCCCCATCTTTCTTTCTTTTTATTCTTCTTTCTCTCCATAGTCCATATCTTCAAACCTTACAGGTGTGTGCTATAGAAAGCCGGTGTGGTGTAGCCCTGAGTCCCGAGCATAAACGGTGACAACACATGACTCGCGGTGAGAAAGGGCAGCTGGACCAAGCTCCCCTGTGGATGGTGGTGGGTAGCGTAGCCGGCGTGCATGGCCAGATGCGAGCCCAACGGTGGGGACTGACTCATCGGACTAAGACCCCCCCCCATCCCCATTCCTCCACCACCACCTCCATTCATCCCTCCTCCGCCACCCGCTCCGGTCGGCGCCGACGTATCCGCTCCGGGGTTTTGCTTTTTCCATTTCGTGCGCCGATTCTGGAACCAGATTTTGACCTGGGTTTCGGTGAGGGAGAGAGACAGGGCGAGGTTCAGCCGCTCGCACACAGACAGGTAGCGCGTGGATTTGAATTTGTTCTCTAGCGCCACCAGCTGCTCGTAGGTGAAAGCGGTCCGTGCGCGCCGGGGTTTGCCGGATTTTGAGTCGGAGCCGGAGCGCTTTCTCTTGGGCTTGTTGCCGCCCTGTTGGCTGCTGTTGTCGCTGGTTTGACCCCCACTGCCGCCGTTTGGGCTCGATGTGTCCCTGCATTCTGAGTGGCTGGAGGGAGAGAGACAGAAAAAATATAATTAAAACTTTATTTATATAGCACTTCCAATAGACAAAGTGATATAGGCAACATAAGAAAGAATAAAAAAAATATATATATTAAATAAATGATTACAGAAATAAGATTGGCAGATGGATAATAAAAAGCATTCTTTGCAATATAATTTGCAATTCAAAAAATTATAATTATAATAATTTATTTTTTAAATGTCTGTAATAAAAAAATAATAATAAAAAATAATAATAAAAAAATAAAAAATAATAATAATAATAATAAAAAAATTAAATAAATTAAATTAAATTAAAAAAATGTAATAAAAATAAATTAAATAAATTAATATAATTCTTGTCCTAAGCCTGCTACCTGATCTCCCTGTCCCTGCCCAGAGGCTCGCTGCTCTCCTCGCTGCTGTACGTCCCGTCTGCAGCTTCAGAGTCTGGGGTCCCGGCTCTGTGGAAGTCCTCTTCCTCTGGCCCGCGGTACACAAAGCCCTCCTCTGGGGAACACAGGGAGAATACACGGTTAAAAACATACGCATTATAGCTTTAATAGTTACTATACTTATGTACACAAAGCCCTCCTCTGGGGGAACACAGGGAGAATACACTGTTAAAATAATGTTACTTATATAAAAAGTTACTCAGTGTAGCTTTAAATGAAAATTAATTGGAGTATTTTGGTGAGATTGTAGATTGCAACGCGCTTCCCTTTGGGAGAATTTACAGAAGCTACGGTGGCCTTCAAGGACAAGAAGCTAGTTACTATACTTCTGTTCATAAATAGACTAGCAGGAGGGGCCCTCAGATTTTCAGGTACCCCTACCCGAGGTAGAACAAACCTCAACAATGTTTTTTCTTATCTTTAGAATGTCCTGTTCATGAAACTGATTGTTGAGCATTTTTATCTTTGGGGGAAATGTGTTTTTTTGGTTATTCTTTAGAACTACCCCACTCCCTCAAAAAGAGCCAAATTAGGCCATTCCGAATAGGGAATATGTGACAAAAAAGTCCATAACTTGGGAATGCACACTCTTTTCTTCATCAGATTTGCTGAGGTACTAACCAGGTGTCTGTCCCACATCACCAAAAAGTTAAAATGTAATTTAGCAAAACATTTATTGAAATAGGGTCCTGTATACATAGCTTTAGTTTAGACGGAAATTGTACTTTTGTTGTGATAGGAAAAGAGGGTTCCTTTACTTTTCTCTCACATATCACCAAAACATAAATCCCTACCAAATATACCATTTATGTGTTGTCTAGGATGCTATTGAACAATAACCAGTGGTTGTATGAAGATATCTATTACAGTTAAATTTCTAATGAGATTTCTCTAGAAGTACTCCTGCACTGAAATAGCCAAATTTGGACATTACGAATGGGGGATAGGTGGCATAATAGCCTATAGTCCAGCAGATATGTGAATGCATTGTGCTTTGGCACACTGATAGAGCATGCCCTAAGGAAGATTTTTTGCTAAAGGGCCATCGCCAATTTTTTCTATGGCGCCCACGGCGGCCATCTTTGAAAATGGGCACCAGCAACTGTTATAATACCAGTAGCTTGGGTTGTAGAGCACCTAGGATCATGATTATGGTGTCTAATCCTACATTTTCAAGGATGGACAAGGCAGTGGTGATATTTAAAACATGCTAGAAAGTACCCAACTTCATATATCTGGCATTCAGGGAACTAAATTGTGGTAAAACCTTCAAATATTAGCTGAGTTATGCATATTTTCATGAATTACATAATCAGTTCATGAGTTGTATGCTGACCTTCTATGCTTACAAGTAAATGTCTATTTCAAAGCCTGACCAATACATCAGTTTAGCCTGTTTGAGTGGTGTAATTGCTATTATATCTGTGTAACCCACTCTGAGTAAGTCAATATTGCTCTAGGTTCCGAAGGAGCTAAGTGATATAAACAGTTACCACAATGAAAGTACCAGGCAAGGTAAGTTGCAAGCAGTAACGTTTACTCACATAGAGTTGTAGGTAACACCCAAAACACATATGCATATACATCATTTGAAAATAAAAACATGGGCCATATAAAATAAACAAGTGTTGTCAATAGTCCTTTTAGTCAGTCTGTTTGGTGATCACTTCCGGTTAATTAATCCACTGTCAGTGGTTCTCTGTTAAAATGGCTGTATCTGGTCCTGTGACAGTTCTTGGAAAGGACGTGTGTAGTAGTCCAATGGATGTGTGAATCCTGGCGACTGGTACGGCCATACCACATGTGGAGTATTTCATGGGTCGTTTCCTCGCCCTGGAAGGATCACACTGGGAGGCTCGCCATCAATGGAGAGGGATCTTCACAGTGGATCTCACTATGTGTAAATGTTATACAATAATCATACTAAAGCATAAAAACATTGTTAACACCAAGAATTACACAATGTAGTGTGTACTTCCCCTTTTCTATGACCAAGCCAAAACCGTTCGCCATGATAAGCCATTCTATGAATATGGTGAAGAAGGCAGTGGAGATTATGAATCCTGGTCAGGTATCAATCATCACTCTGGATCAACCTCTGTATGCAGTGGCAAAACAAATCCAGTGGACTTGGCCAGCAGCTCATGGTGAAGATAACTTTATTGTGATGTTTGGTGGGTTCCACATTGAGATGGCAGCACTCAAGGTACTTGGCATTATCTTGGAAGGTAGTGTGTGTAGAGCACTTGTGCAAGCTGGAGTTGCTACAACAGGGACAGCAGATTCATTTCTGAAAGCCTGTCACGTGACGCCTCTGCCATGTTCATAAGGTCACAGCCAGCAGCCTATATCTTCTCCTGCAGAGGGCTTTCACCGAGTACATAAATGAACAGGAGGAGAGTCATAATCCTCTGTCCTTGGAAGACTGGTGTAGTGAAAGAGCTTTGTCATGTCCCCAGTTCCACTTCTGGTCCATTGTCCTGCAGCTGTAAATAGAGTAAATGATCTATGTGCAATCAATAAGAGAGGCCAACTTCCTACTCTATATAGATGCACTGACCAAGATCGTGCTTTGGTTCTTTGCTTTGGGACACACCCACTATGCCAGATGAATACCAGTCCACTTGTGTGGCATGATTTCACTGTAGGATACACATCCTGATGTCCACGAGCAGTTTCTGAAAGGAAACTTTGCTGTGAAGAAAACAACACACTGCTTCTCAGCTTTTGACCAAGCGGTGGTGTTGTGGGACTTGCAGAGAACCCTGCAGCTCTGCGATGCTGGATAATGTCTGGCCCCGAGATGGCAAGTGTGGTTGGAGAGTTTGAGGCATCCACTGAGAAGAGAAGGGCGAATGACACCAGGGACCACGAGTAGACCAAACATGCACAATTGGCGTTTGCAAGAGAAGTTAAAGAACTAACTAGCGCTATACACTCACCGGCCACTTTAATAGGTACAGCCCTTAATTTTCTTGTTAACACATATAACTTATCAGCCAATCACATAGCAGCAACTCAATGCATTTAGGCATGTAGACCTGGACAGGACAACTTATTGAAGTTAAAACCGAGCATCAGAATGGGGAAGAAAGGGGGTTTAAGTGACTTCAAACATGTAAATGTTGATGGTGCCAAAAGTGCTGGTCTGAGTATTTCAGAAATTGCTGATCCACTGTGATTTTCATGCACAACCATTTCTAGGGCTTACAGAGAATGGCCCGAAAAATAAAAAATACCCAGTGAGCGGCATTTGTGTGGATGAATATGCCTTGTTGATGTCAGAGGTCAGAGGAGGATAGGTATACTGGTTCAAGATGATAGAAAGGCAATATTACCTCAAATAACCACTTGTTACAACCAGTGTATACAGAATACCATCTCTGAACACAAAACGCGACCAACCAAAGGTTCAGCAGCAGAAGACAGGACAATGAAAGATTGGAAAAGTCTTTTCTGGTCTGATGAGTCTTGATTTGGTTGCGAAAGTAAGATGGTAGGGTCAGAATTTGGAGTAAACAACATGAAAGCATGGATCGATCCTGCCTTGCACCATCAACTATGCCATTTTAAAAGTCGCTTAAACCCCCCCTTTCCCCATTCTGATGCTCAGTTTTAACTTCAGCATTTTGTCTTGACCACGTCCACATACCTAAATGCATCGAGTTGCGACCAGTGATTGGAAGATTAGCTTTTTGTCCATATAAGCAATTCAACAGGTGTACCTAATGAAGTGTTCAGTGAGTGTAGAAGACATGGGCAATCCATTCTGTGAAAAGAGCACTGTAGATCTTCTTGTACTTGATACTGGGGATGTTGCAACTGTCAACCAGACAAAGCCAACCAAAGAAAACATCAAAAGGAACAACCTCCCTTTATTCAGCAGGCCTCCAGTCAGAGAGAAGTCCAGGTCCCAACAACAGCCCTCATCCCTGAAGAGTGACTGCTCCCTGTTCTCTAGGCTTTATATTGTATCCCGGATACATAATTGAAGTCTGGATTACTTTTTTTAGCACGAAAAACCAAGCATGTCCACTGGCATTGTCACAAATGGGCAAGCTAAGAACTGGAACCAAGTCAGACTTGGTTGGCTGTTTGGAGAACCTGATTTCATCACAAGTGAACAAATCCAACGCCATAGGTCAACATACTTGATGGGGCTGCTCTCGTAAACTTACCTTGCCAGGTACTTTCATTGTGGTAACTGTTTATATCACTTAGCTCCTTCGGAACCTAGAGCAATATTGACTTACTCAGAGTGGGTTACACAGATATAATAGCAATTACACCACTCAAACAGGCTAAACTGATGTATTGGTCAGGCTTTGAAATAGACATTTACTTGTAAGCATAGAAGGTCAGCATACAACTCATGAACTGATTATGTAATTCATGAAAATATGCATAACTCCGCTAATATTTGAAGGTTTTACCACAATTTAGTTCCCTGAATGCCAGATATATGAAGTTGGGTACTTTCTAGCATGTTTTAAATAGCACCACTGCCTTGTCCATCCTTGAAAATGTAGGATTAGACACCATAATCATGATCCTAGGTGCTCTACAACCCAAGCTACAGGTATTATAACAGTTGCTGCTGCCCATTTTCAAAGACGGCCGCCGTGGGCGCCATAGGAAAAATTGGCGATGGCCCTTTAGCAAAAAATCTTCCTTAGGGCATGCTCTATCAGTGTGCCAAAGCACAATGCATTCACATATCTGCTGGACTATAGGCTATTATGCCACCTATCCCCATTCGTAATGTCCAAATTTGGCTATTTCAGTGCAGGAGTACTTCTAGAGAAATCTCATTAGAAATTTAACTGTAATAGATATCTTCATACAACCACTGGTTATTGTTCAATAGCATCCTAGACAACACATAAATGGTATATTTGGTAGGGATTTATGTTTTGGTGATATGTGAGAGAAAAGTAAAGGAACCCTCTTTTCCTATCACAACAAAAGTACAATTTCCGTCTAAACTAAAGCTATGTATACAGGACCCTATTTCAATAAATGTTTTGCTAAATTACATTTTAACTTTTTGGTGATGTGGGACAGACACCTGGTTAGTACCTCAGCAAATCTGATGAAGAAAAGAGTGTGCATTCCCAAGTTATGGACTTTTTTGTCACATATTCCCTATTCGGAATGGCCTAATTTGGCTCTTTTTGAGGGAGTGGGGTAGTTCTAAAGAATAACCAAAAAAACACATTTCCCCCAAAGATAAAAATGCTCAACAATCAGTTTCATGAACAGGACATTCTAAAGATAAGAAAAAACATTGTTGAGGTTTGTTCTACCTCGGGTAGGGGTATCTCGAAAACTAAAGCCTTTTTTGAGCACTTGCTGCTAGACTAAAAGCCCTCACTGTTAAAATAACGTCATTTATTAACATTCAGTTATATCAAAAAGTTACGGGCTATAGCTTTAAATGAATTTTTTCTTTAAACTGCTGAGAGACAGAAAGACCTCTGGGAAAACACACAATGCAAATAAACTGTTAAAAAAAACATTAATTGATATAAAATATATAATATTTAAAAGTTCCTCGTAGCTACTTTAAGGTATGTTGTTGATTGAGAAGTAGTTTTAGACGTTTAAGAATGTAATAAATTAAAAATAATGCAATTAAAATTCCCCACTTAAATGCCAGTCATTGAAGCTTTTAACAAGGCCCGTTGGCACTAATGACACAATTATCCTGTGTGTGTGTGTGTGTGTGTGTGTGTGTGTGTGTGTGCGTGTGTGTGTGTGTGTGTGTGTGTGTGTGTCGTGTGTGTGTGTGTGTGTGTGTGTGTGTGTGTGTCTGCTTTTCTGTGTGTGTGTGTGTGTGTGTGTGTGTGTCTTTGTGTGTGTGTCTTTGTGTGTGTGTGTGGTGTGTGTGTGTGTGTGTGTGTGTGTGTGTGTGTGTGTGTGTGTGTGTGTGTGTGTGTGTGTGTGTGTGTGTGTGGTGTGTGTGTGTGTGAATATCTCCGTCCCTGAGCTGTTATCAGACAAACATTTGGAGATCGTCCACTTGGCGAGTTGAATCTTTAAATAGGAGGTCGAGAGTGGAGTTACATTTCACTTTGGAGAGACTCCAGTGACGGCTAAAATATCACACAAGAACCCTAACCCTACTTCACCGGTGGAAATATGAAGGTGTATGGAACTCTGAGATCCTATGTAGTTTAAATGTGCAAACATTTTAGAAATCGGTTCATCCTAGCCTGAGAAAAGGCAGAAAGAGTGTTTTATGGTCTCACTGTCTAACCCTTACATTTTACCATGTGTGACATCAAACACGGTAAAATGTAGGGGTTAGGATTAACAGGACAGCTGGGCCAAGGGAAGACTGAGGGAAGACTGAGGGAAGAAAAACCTCATTCATTATATTATAATAGTGATTTTATAATGATAGAACGCCGGTTCCGTATGGGTGAAGTATTGTTTTTTAAGATCTTTTATATTTTTTATGTACAAATATGGTTCACCAAACTGTAAAAATACTCTGTTACAAGTTAAAGTCCTGCTTTGAAAATGTTACCGAATTAAAAGTATGTAGCCTAAGTAGTTAGGTTTATGTACAAAGCTGCGTTCCAAATCAAATACTCTTTCTTTTCACTACACTACATACTAAAGTACAGAAGAGTTTTAGTCTTTTTACTACACTACATACTAAAGTACAGAAGAGGTTTAGTCTTTTTACTACACTACATACTAAAGTACAGAAGAGTTTTAGGGCCACAGACAGGAGAGAAAAAAAATCAGATAAGGAAGATTTATTTTTCATTAAGGAGAGAAATGTCAAGAATAAAGACGAATAATCCAAAATGCTATTGGAGTTAATGGGGCATTTATGTATTTTCAGCATACTACAATTGACGTGCATGTATTGGAGCATCCTAAATCTTTTTCTCGTGTCCTAAATAGTAGGGAAGTATGGGGATTGGAACCTAGGGATAGTGTTTTCAAGCACTGGTCAATTTAGAAATGTTTAGTATATTTTGCTTCGATAACATTTCTTCTGTGAAGTGTGAAGATAAATATGCATATCTTGGATGTATCTCAATATTCATGTTATTAAAAAAAAATTATAATAATTTTCATAAGCTTAAAAGAAATATTTAAGTTTATTCAATAAGGCAAAATTTGATTTGACATTAGAGATGTAGGCCTTGACTTTAAGCCTTTTTATTTTAATTTGTTTTAATTAGTGATTTATAATTACCAATGCTCAAGTAAACTCTATACGCATTTAAGGATCGAAAATTAATTGAATTGTCGCCTTTAAATGTAAAAATGTAAAAAACAGAAGAGAATAGCCTATACAATAAGAATTGACGGGGGAATGATTTGGGAAACGCGAGATAAGGTTTTATAATGGACGAGCGTTTATCTCTAATAACCGGCCGAGGAAACGGAGCTGATTGGCTGTTAATGGCTTTGAATGGAGCAATATAGATATTCACCAATCAATAATAGCGATCTCTCTCTCTCTGTGTCTCTCTTTCGCTCTCTCTGTCTGTCTGTCTCTCTATCTGTCTGTCTCTCTCTCTCACACACTCTCGATCTCGCTGTCTGTCTGTCTGTCTGCCCATCTCTCTCTCTCTCCCCCCCCCTCTCTCACTCTCTCTCTGTCTCCCTTTCGCTCTCTCTGTCTCACTGTCTGTCTGTCTGTCTGTCTGTCTCTTTCTCTCTCTGGCTCTCTCGCTCTCTCTCTTTCTCTCTCTGTCTTTCTCCCTCTCTCTCTCCTCTCTCTCTCTCTCTCTCTCCCCACCCAGGGCCGGAGTGGGACTCATTTTCAGCCCTGGAGTTTCATGCCTCAGACCGGCCCACTTTAGTTCACGACTGACTATATAAAAAGTATGTATTTAAAACCTTAGTCTGCATAGCACACTGTTCTCTATAGCCTTGTTATTCAGTGTTTTTTTCTAAAAAAAATATTTCCATAAGTGTTGCTTTATAATGTTGATTTATTATAACATTTAACATTCTTTACAACACAATGTTCCAAAAATATTATTTTTTGCAAATAAGTGTTAGATATCTAAACCTTGAAATTAAATGAAATAAAAATAGAAAATAATTAAGAAATAAAATGCAATGTATAGCACCTTTTCTGCAATATCTGAAATGCATTTTAAGTTCAAAGTTGTTCACAGGTCACAATCAATCATTTAACCTAGCCTAAAGGATTTCACTTCTATTTACAGTATACAGGTCTAATGATGGCATCATCAAATAAATAAATAAAATGCAATGTATAGCACTTTCTATTGACACCATCATCTATTTTTCCATTTGCGTACATCAACAAAACAGCTGCTTCACAATTTAAATGGATTATTCACAATTATAAGAACATAAATTATTATAAATTCGGTGAGTGACGGCCCTTTCATAAAGGGAGGCATGAGGGACTGGAAGCATATTCACCAGAGGGTAGAGGAACATGAAAAAAGTAAGACACACAGATGCAGATGCTTACTTTCTCAATTTACAAAAGGCTGATGTGAAAAGCCTGTTCACTGGCAATCAAATGTCATTGCATGCGGAGCAAGTTCAAAAGAAACGTCAGGTGATGGAGCGCATAGTGGATGTCATCAAAGTTATAGGCAAATGTGGCCTTAGCTCCAGGGGAGATAAAGAAGAGGCAGGTTACAGCTTAGAACATGTGGCTGTTAATCATGGTAATGTGTTGGAGTTGATTTTACTCTTGAGCAAATATGACATTAGCCTCCAACAGCATGTACAAACTTGCATAGAAAACAGCAAAAAGCAGCATGAAACTGGTTCAAGAGGCAGGGGTGCTTTAGTTACCCTGCTGTCAAAAGACACATTCAGTAAAGTTGTGGATGCCATCAGCGAACTGATAAAACTGACTATAGCTGAAGAAGTGAGACAGGCTGGCATGTTTTCAGTCCAAATAGATACAACGCAAGATATCAGCTCCAAAGACCAGTGTTCCGTCATACTTAGATATGTGACAGATGTTATTCATGAAAGGCTGATTGCTGTGGTGGACTGTGAGTCATCAACAGGGAAAAGTTTTGTAGAGCTCCTGAAACAAGTGCTACTGAAGCTGAATCTAGACATTGGCAAATGTGTTGGCAACTCAACAGATGGTGCAGCTAATATGCAGGGACGGTATCTGGGATTTTCCACACTTCTCTCCGAGCAGTCGCCCAATCAGATTCATGTTTGGTGTTATGCGCATCTTTTGAATCTTGTACTAGCAGACACCACGGGCAGTGTTGTACAAAGTGCATCCCTCTTTTCACTGCTCAATGATATTGCTGTTTTCTTAAGGCAGTCATACAAACGCATGCGACAGTGGGAAGAGACAAGTCACGACAAGCGTCAC
>CM047512.1:31213659-31218659 GCA_026122265.1 Ammodytes dubius | reverse complement strand
TAGTTGTTTATTTTGTTTTGTCTTTTGTTTGTGTGTTCACTTTTTCAGTTGAAAAAAATTATAAAAAATCCGAAAATAAAGTATAATAAAAGAAATATAGGCCTGTAAGCCACTATTGCTTTACAATTGTGATGGGATTTTCGTTTGTATGAGAATGATGCAATTTAGGCAAAATATGAACGTTTTGTTTCAACACTGCCATTCAAATAAAATAAAATAAAATAAATCGGAAAATGTAAAAATTCACGTTTTTTTATCGATTTCTGGGCAGTAGTAAAATGCACGTATATCTCTTGGTGCTTTTTTAATTGTAGGCCGATCTATATAATCTATCTCTTTTTAATTGTTTCCTATTCAATTAACAACAGCCGTTAATGTAATGTTAATTTGCTTAACTGCCATTTCCCTAATTAAGGCCTCGCGTCACAGGACAATCAGCAAAAGGCCCACGAGACGTTTAACTGCCACAATAATATTCATAAAAATAATATCAAAGACAGAGACACACACTCTTCACTATAGTTATTTCGATTTATTAGGATTTTTCTGCTTATTTTCATATAACTTTTACTATTTACAAATGTTACGTTTATTTCAATAATAGCCGAATAATAATCAACTTTAGCCTAATTGTCTAGCAGCTTTCATACAAGGAATACAGCGCAACATTGCTTGAGAATGATATAGAATTACATGTACTACAACCAAGCCTCATAAGAATAGACGTAACATGATCGTAGATTTGACAATAATAGTAAACAAATAAATAAATAGATAGATGGATAGATTTTGTGCATATATCTGATTTTCTCTGCTTTTCTCAACTCCAATTTGCTTTGTATGCGCTTCTTTCACGGACTGTTTAAAAAAAAATCAATCCACCTCATCCCGCTAAAATACGTTTCACCCTATAGCCTAAACAAACCCCAATCGAGCCCAATTTTTAAACTATTCTAATGTCATATAAAACCTACATTAACACATTTACGAGCCATTTAAAAAAAAAATATATAACCTACAGTAACACATTTACCAGACATTTAAAAAAAAATAGCCCACACATTTTATTGAAGAAAATCATACGTCGCCCTGATATGGACAGTATTATTAAATTCACACATCCACCCGCTAACACACTTTTCGCCTTATATCCCAAACCCAACCGTATTTGAGCCCAATTTAAGCTACTGCAATATAATATGATGTTACATTTAACAGCCATTTAAAAAAAAATATATAGCCTACACACTTTATTGAAGAAAATCATACGAAGCCCTAACGTGATCCGATCCCAATTTTTTTTCAATCTAGCTGAAAAAAATTACTGTTTTCATCAAATTATTGAATTTTCATTATTTCAAATTATACCTGTCTGTATTTGAGGCATTTCTTTGCATTGTGCCTATTATAAACTGTGATGTAATGTTCTGTCCATTGTCGGTTAATACACGTTCAACATTATTTGGCCCCCTCCGAAAAAAATGCTTTCAGTAGCTTATTTTGGGGCTCCCCATTTCACGCTTCCTGCTTTTCCATACAGAATTCTATATCACTAAATTATTTCTCTTTAATATGAGGAAGAAAAAAATAAATATTCCCATACAAAATAATCCCTACACTTTTCCCTCACCTATTTTGCTATGAAAGTTGTATTTTATCTTATGTTCAATGTACAGCCCTTTCATGTAATTTTTGTGTGTGTGAAATTTGCCTACACCAGCTTACGTTTTGAATGATTAATTGATTAATAATAGGGAATGCATACTCGTAGGCTAGATGGTAGAAATATAAAGATGTACGCCCTACAATTTCCATGCTTAATCTTATTTATTTGCACATTTTACAATAGTTTAAATCGTATTTTTACTGCACAAAAATCCACGTCCCAAACAATAATCAATACATTTTGCTTCATTGACCTGCTGTGGTGGTGCTATATAGTTGGCTACTCATATAGGCTAGATGGTAGAAATATAAAGATATGAGCGCTATACAATTTTCCTGCATAATCGTATTTCTTTGCTTGTTTTAACATGTTTTAATTGCATTTTATTGAGCCTTCCAAAAAATAATCCATAAACGTTGCTTCATCTACCTGCTGTGGTGGAGCTAGAAGCCCTTGGTTGGTCGGCGGTGGTTCCGTGTGATTCTCCCCCGCCTGTGCGTCTCTTCTGTCGGCCACGGCGTTGGCGAAGTGCCGCTGTTTGCCAGTGGTTGTCCCGCTACCTCCATCACCTTCAAGCATCATTTCGTGACTGTCTGGACCGACCACAACAACCACGGTTTGAATGGATTCTGGTACCGATCTATCCGCCATTGTATGTCACTGTCCTTTTCCCATAAAATTAAGCGAAAAAGACTAAAAAATTTCTCGAAAAAATGTTTTTTTTTAGCGGGATTTTTTGAGCGTCGCCGTCATGTCCTTGTGAGAAAGTTCGCAACACCTCCCACTAAAACATCCAGGTGTTTTCAGGCAGGTAAAGTAAAGTTGTCCAGGTAAACTGTCCGTCTCTTGAAAGCAATGTTAAAGTTCTTCTTCGCCAAAAAACAGCGCTGACTTTGGCTTCGATTCCCTGGCAGTACGTCTATGGGGGAAAAGTCCTTAGGCAAAAAGAAGACCCTTAAAAAATGCTAAATGCGTAAATACCTCCAGATAGGCTTAAAGTAAGGATAAAAAGCGTGCGCTAAGTGTAGCCTAATGTTGTGCTATTTGCAATTTTTCAACTAGTAATATTCAATGTGTAATTTTTCTTTTGGGTCCTCCGATTTTTTCATCTTCAAGGGAGAAGTGTGTCCGCTGATGTGACGTCTAGTGTGTGTCGTGTCTTGCCGCCTACTGCGCTGTTATCCCCTTTACTGGCGCGTACACACACACACACACACACACACACACACACACAACACACACACACACACACACACACACACACACACACACACACACACACACACACACACACACACACACACACACACACACACACACACACACACACACACACACACACACACACACACACACACAAGGCTATAACTTACACACATACGCACGCGGACATAAACTCCGAGTGCCGACCTCATAGGAAGCTGATGACAGCGGAGTTGAAGGCGGATCTATCTCTCCAATAGTTCAAACTGCTATAGCGCTCTCTCTCTTTCTCTCTCTCTCCTCGCGCTCCTCTCTCTCTCTCTCTCTCTCTCTCTGTCTTCTTCTATTTCTCTCTCTCTCTCTCTCTCGCTCTCTCTCCCTGTGTGTGTGTGTGTGTCTCTCTCTCTCGCTCTCTCTCTCAGTCTCTCTGTGTCTCTCTGTCTCTCCCTTTCTCTCTCTGTCTCTCTGTGTGCGTGTGTCTCTCTCTCTCTCTCTCTCTCTCCCTCTCTCTCTCTCTCTCTGTGTATGTGTCTCTCTCTCACACTCGCGTTCTATCTCTCTCTCTCTCTCTCTCTCTCTCTCTCTCTCTCTCTCTCACTTTCTCTCTCATTTTCTCTCTCGCTCTCTGTCGCGCGCTCTCAACGCCTTTTTTGGTTTTCAGCAGCCGGCCCCTTGAGGACCCCCTACGTATATATCGCTCCCCCTGTGTGTGTGTGTGTGTGTGTGTGTGTGTGTGTGTGTGTGTGTGTGTGGGTGTGCGTGCATGCCTGTGTCTGTGCATATGCGTGCGTGTGTCTGTGCGTGTGCATATGTGTGTGTGTGTGCGTGCGCGCCTGCTTATTTATGCATTCCTACTCAACTCGCGCGCTTGTAATTGGCTACAAATTAATCCCACTTCCACTAATGGTCTATTATCTGAACCAGGGGCGGAGGGAGGCATGTTGGGGCCCAAGGGAATCACTACATAAGGGGCCCCACATGTCCCCTTTATAACCAGCCCTGCGTTCCAATCCCCATACTTCCCTACTATTTAGTACGCCAGAAAAAGATTTAGGATGGTCCCAATACATGCAGGTCAATTGTAGTATGCTGAAATACATAAATTCCCAACTAACTCCAATAGCATTTTGGAGTATTCGTCTTTATTCTTGACATTTCTCGACATAATGAAAACAAATCTTCCTTATATGATTTTTTTTCTCTCTCCTGTGGCCCTAAAACTCTTCTGTACTTTAGTATGTAGTGTAGGAAAAAGAGTATGTGATTTGGAACGCAGGACTGGTGTATCTACTAAAGGCAGACTCTTTTCTCCCACAAAATGAACTTAAAACCCTGTGCTGCAAAATCCCACACACTGTAATAGATACATATTTAAACATTTCTTTCTTTCAAAGGTTTTTTTTTATTAAATGTTAGTAACAAAGACATTGTAGCACAATGAGTACATATTTTTTCCCCTTTTTTTCCCGAACATACCCCACCCACATCCCACCCTCACACCCAACAACACGAAATATACCCTACAAGAAACACAAATAAACAATCAATATGAAAAAAAAACAAAAAAAAACAAAAAACACATAAAGAAGTAAAATTAAATCAAATAAAAGAGAGGGGGAGGAAGCTACTCTTCTATAGTTATTGTTGGTTTTTTAAAATAAACATTTCTTAAAAAGGAATACTTCACCCATACAGAACCGGCATTCTATCATTATAAAATCACTATTATAATATAATGAATGAGGTTTTTCTTCCCTCAGTCTTCCCTTGGCCCAGCTGTCCTGTTAATCCTAACCCTACATTTTACCATGTTTGATGTCATGCATGGTGAAATGTGGGCGTCCTCACAAAGGGAGAGGTAAGCAAGGGAGCGTTGACATTTAAAATCTCAACACTAGATGACGTAAAATACACTTAACTAACTACGCAATGCACCTTTAAGTGTTGACTTGAAATGGAAAAGTTACTTATACGGATTTACATCTGAGATTTGTTGTTTCGTATATCATGCATTGGCATTTTAGCCACTTTATTCATCACAAAAATGTCTATTTTAGACACAAACACTAATATAGTTCTTTTGTATTATTTTTCACATTTTATATTTTTAAAGATAATTTTTTTGTCATTT
>CM047512.1:31208659-31211159 GCA_026122265.1 Ammodytes dubius | reverse complement strand
AAACAGTGTTCCAGGGATCACATTTTCCTGTGAGGAAAGTTTGTTTATTCAGTTATGAGAATATACCTTAGAAAATGTGTCACTTCTCTGACACACACAAAGTTACACACTGCACCTTTAATTCCAAATAAGTCTTGTGTGGATTTTGCTAAAAGAATATAAGCGTAATGTCAAATTATATGTGTTTAGCAAGGTATGGCTTAAAATAAAAACCTGGAATTATGATATTTCAATTGAAGAAAGCATGAATTTAGTACAATAAAACTAATGTCAGCACAAACCTTGGTCGTGTTCCGAATCGCATACTTTCTACTATATAGTATGGTAGAAAAAAGATTTAGGATGTCCCGATTCTTGTGGCCAGATTTAGGATGGTTAGAAGTACCCGGATGTCCTACTTCATGCGGCCAAGATTGTTAGTGTTGAAAACTGCATCCTATTTGGGGCGATTCTGACCCACAATCCAGTGCGCACGTGAAGTGACGTCACAACGACGAAGCCTCCATATGAAAACAAACGGGGATGCGACGGATATAAAAGCAAGAGGCAAGATCAAGGCGCAATGTTATGATGAAATAAGAGAGTAAAGTATGTCCCAATAGTATGCCTACTGCATCCTAACTAGATTATTTTTATCGTCGGATGTAGTATGTAGAATAGAAAAAAGAAAGAGTATGCGATTCGGAACGCAACCCTTGTGTTTTAAAGCATTTTTTGGGTTCTATTTATCTTCCATAATATGTCTTCTTTCATAGTATAAATCAAAGGTCCAAAACGTTTATTTAATTTTTATTTGACTACTAGACCTAGATGTAAATTTACTTATAACTACAGTAGCAAGATATCGCTAAATTTGCACGTGTCTTCAAAAATGTCTGAACATTCTGACACCACACACACACACACACACACACACACACACACACACACACACACACACACACACACACACACACACACACACACACACACACACACACACACACACACACACACAGCCGTAGTTTTAGTTCCCACAGTTTGTGCCAGCAGACAGTGTAGGAACATCCCGTGTGTGTGTGTGTGTGTGTGTGTGTGTGTGAGAGACTGTGTGTGTGTGTGTGTGTGTGAGAGACTCTGTGTGTGTGTGTGTGTGTGTGTGTGTGTGTGTGTGTGTGTGTGTGTGTGTGTGTGTGTGTGTAGAGAGAGACTGTGTGTGTGTGTGTGTGTGTGTGTGTGTGTGTGAGAGAGAGACTGTGTGTGTGTGGTGTGTGGGGTGTGTGTGTGTGTGCATATTATCCTAATGAAGGTTAACGAGCTCGGCCCAGCCTCCTCTTTATTAAATTAATCTGAGTCGGTAATGAATCATAATTACTATAATTAGCAGATTGAGCCACTGATCTTTCACACTGGGGGTCAAACACACACACACACACACACACACACACACACACACACACACACACACACACACACACACACACACACACACACACACACACACACACACACACACACACACACACACACACACACACACACACACACACACACACACACACTCTCTCTCTCTCTCTCCTCTCGCTCTCTATCTCTCTCACACACGCGCGCACACTGTACACACACACACGCGTTTGTACGGCTATACTTGTGAGGACATTCATTGACATAATTCATTCCCTAGCCCCTTACCCTAACCCTAACCATCAAAACTAAATGCCTAACCCCAACCCTTACACTAACCCTAACATAAACCTAATTCATACCTGAACCTTAAAACCTAGTGTTAACCCTCAAACAGCCCTTTAAAGGCCTGTCCTTTAAACCTAGTGTTAACCCTCAAACAGCCCTTTAAAGGCCTGTCCTTAAAACCTAGTGTTAACCCTCAAACAGCCCTTTAAAGGCCTGTCCCAAAGTGAGAACCAGACTAAAATGTCCTCACTCCTATAAGGTCTAAAACTCAAATTTGATTATTGATTGAGTGATGAACTGATTCTCACATACACAGTTCTGGAAAAATGAAGAGACCAGTCTGAATTTTTCTTCAATCTTCATCTCTACTTTACTTAATGGAAATGCTCTTTAATGACAATATTTTTTGGGGGAATTTGGTAGAAATGTTGTCAGTAGTTTATATTATAAAACCAAAATGTTCATTCTACTCAAACATATGCCTATAAATAGTAAAACCAGAGACACTGAATATTTGGAGTGGTCTCTTAATTATTTCCAGAGCTGTATTTTGTTTTGTTTTCTTTAGAATGATTCAATACATAAAATAGACAAAAATCTCAAAATTGAATATTTGGCACTGGTCAATTTTCAGTTTTTGTCCTGTACACATATAGCCAGAAATCTGACTTACTTGTACACATCACACACATCAACAACACTATTTTTTTTCAATTATTATTTTCTCCGTGCTGTATGTTAGATTAACACTCCTTGGATTAATAGCTCCCCCACTCCTCCACGCACACACACGCACGCACGCACGCACGCACTCACTCACTCACTCACT
>CM047512.1:31198659-31201159 GCA_026122265.1 Ammodytes dubius | reverse complement strand
CACACACACACACACACACACACACACACACACACACACACACACACACACACACACACACACACACACACACACACACACACACACACACACACACACATGCCACAAAACACTGCCTGGAGCTGTGATGTTATATGTGACAGCTATAAGTGTGTGTGTGTGTGTGTACTTGTGTTTGAGTGCCTGTGTGTGTGTGTGTGTGTGTGTGTGTGTGTGTGTGTGTGTGTGGTGTGTGAGGGGTTGTTTGTGTATGTATGTATGTACTAGTGTTTGAGTGCCTTTGTTTGTGTGTGAGGGTGTCTCCATGTGTGTGTGTCAGTCTATCTCTCCGTGTGTCTCTGTGTCTCTGTGTGTGTGTGTGTGTGTGTGTGTGTGTGTGTGTGTGTGTGTGTGTGTGTACTTGTGTTTGAGTGCCTGTGTGTGTGTGTACTTGTGTGTGGTGGTAATGTCTTCTCAATGATAATAAAATGAAAAGGGATACGCTTGCAACGTTGGGACATTTTCTAAGTCTTGAAAAGTAACAATTGCATTTTATTACATCCAAAAGTAATTGTGTTTAAGATTAGACAGACAGACAGACAGAACGACAGACAGACAGACAGACAGAGACACACAGACAGACAGACGGACAGACGGACAGACGGACGGACGGACGGACGGACAGACAGACATTTTAATATAAATATATAAGTTCTACTGTAATATAACATTTGTAGAATCAATGTCAAGGCATTTAAACCAAGTTCCTTTAAATTTGTGAAGATTAGATATCGATTTATCATTCAGAAAGATAAAGATGTGTGTGTGTCTTTGCGAGTGTGTGTGTGTGTGTGTGTGTGTTTGCCTGTGTGTGTGTGTGTGTGTGTGTGTGTCTTTGCAATTGTGTGTGTGTCTTTGCGAGTTCGTCTGTGTGTGCATTTGTGTGTGTGTATGTGTTTTTGCGAGTGTGTGCGAGTGTGTGCGTGTGTGTTCGTCTTTGCGTGCATTTGTGTGTGTGTGTGTATGTGTTCGTCTTTGCGTGCATGTGTGCGTGTGTGTGTGTGTGTATGTAGCAGTTATTTAGCTCCTAGTTCGATCTGTAACCATGGCGATCTGTATCAGTTTAATTTAATGTTCTAGAGGGAAAGTGATCTGTCCGATTCTTAAACAGAATTCAACGTGTTTTATTTTGTTTATTTGCTTTGGGGCATGTTTACGTTCACACACACAGACACACACACACACAATCCCTCACTCGCACACACACACACACACACACACACACACACACACACACACACACACACACACACACACACACACACACACACACACACACACACACACACACACACACACACACACACACACACACACACACACACACACACACACACACACACACACACACACACACACACACACACACACACACAGACTGATTCTCCCCTTTAATAGATATAATACCTCTTATACTCTATGCTCACACTTTACTCCCAAGTTAACTTTTAAAAACTGCTCACAAAGCAAGTTGTGGGATGTCTGTAAAATAAGGGTTAATGCAGGGGTGTCAAACTCCTTTTGGTTCGAGGGCCACATACAGCCTCTCTGATCTCAAGTGGGCCGGACCAGTAAAATAATGGCAAAATAACGTACATATGTCAACTCCAAATCTTTAGCTTTGTTTTTCAGTAATATGCTTTATCACTCAGCCTACATTTGTAACCTACATTATCACGGATCACAAGGGATCTCTGTAGCCCCAGGAAATGTCTTAGTAAAGGTTGCTGCTGGCCATGGGAATAGGAGCGCCGCAGCAAAAATTTTGGGGATATTTTTTAACACAATCAATCATCAATATTAGCATGCTATTTGGCCACATATATTGGCCTATTTACAGCCCTCAGAAAACTGACAGCTCTTCTTAGATGCAAGTTCATCAATTCATGGCTTAAAATCCTGAGCTGTAGAACTTTCAGCAGACATTCCTAGCTGTAAGCCACGTAAGTTTCTTAACCCATTGATGACTATGGCAATCTAGGATGCATCATCTAGAGGGGACTCATTAAGTGTGTTTAGAAGGACCACTTTTGGTCAAAGTGCCTTTTCTGTAAAAACAACAGGGCTATGGAACAGTATTCCTGTAGGTATTAGGCAAAGCAACACACTCAGTAGTTTTAAATCAGGTCTCAAGAAATGGCTAAAAACAGGGCAGCGATGTGAACATTTTTAGTCATTTATCTCATGTTTGGTGTTTTATGTTTGGTGTTTTATGTTTACTTTATTATACATCTTGTTTTGGTGTATTCTTTTAACTAGATATGCCTTCTTGGCCATGCAATATTGTCAGCCTATATTTGCACATTGGGCACCTTTTAATTGTATTATCAAATTCTTGTATTATTATTCATTTTAATCCTTTTTGTTTTTTAGCTTAACACCAATTCCTGTCCAGGGACTACAGACGAAAATTAGCCATGTGGCTATAATCTGGCTCAATTGTATATTGTGCACTGTCCCT
>CM047512.1:31173659-31176159 GCA_026122265.1 Ammodytes dubius | reverse complement strand
GAATGATTATGGAAAGTTTAGTTGATGTAAGTGCTTTAGAAGTCGAGATTTTTGCTTCAGAGTATTGGTAAAAAAAATAGATAATGTCAGTTAAAGATGGTTGTATAGGAGAAATATACAGACGCAAACAGACGAGGTTTAGTCAAATAAACACCTGAATGTACATGTTGGACCTTTTGATTTATACTAGTATGAAAGAAGAGGTTTTAAGGCTATTAGACCATGTTATTGAAGCTAAATAGACTAAAAAAAATGCTTAAAAACTGTTTTTAGCCGTGCCTTGTCTGGCCTTAATAGCCTATTCACACTGCGATAATAAACGAGTTGGCTGATGGGCTGTGTGTGTGTGTGTGTGTGTGTGTGTGTGTGTGTGTGTGTGTGTGTGTGTGTGTGTGTGTGTGTGTGTGTGTGTGTGTGTGTGTGTGTGTGTGTGTGTGTGTGTGTGTGTGTGTGTGTGTGTGTGTGTGTGTGTGTGTGTGTGTGTGTGTGTGTGTGTGTGTGTGTGTGTGTGTGTGTGTGTGTGTGTGTGTGTGGTGTGTGTGTGTGGTGTGTGTGTGTGTGTGTGTGTCCGCTCTGAGCTAAGATAAGACAAAATAAAATTCTGCTTTTTGCTCACACATTATGATTTATGGATTCAGGAGGGAAGCACTGGTGGCCTGCTACTGTCCACTGAGTGTGTGTTGTGTGTGTGTGTGTGTGTGTGTGTGTGTGTGTGTGTGTGTGTGTGTGTGTGTGTGTGGTTAATGCCTGCTATCAGTGACACTGATTATAACAATGTGTGTGTGTGTGTGTGTGTTTATGTGAGTGTTTGTGTGTGCATGTATGTGTTGATATTAGTGTGTTTGTGTCTTTGTTAAAATGCTTGTGTGTGTGACTCTGTTAATATGTGTGTGTGTGTGTGTGTGTCTCTGTTAACGTGTGTGTGTGTGTGTCTCTGTTAACATGTGTGCGTGTGTGTGTGTGTGTCTTTGTTAACATGTGTGTGTGTGTGGGGTGTGTGTGTTAATTCCAACTATCAGTGACGGTGATTGTATAATAATAAATCCATTTTATAGTTTTTTTTTCTCGATAATTCAATGAACACACACGTTCATTGGAAAGTCAGATGAGTAATCTCTTAACAACACAACCCAGTACACACACACACACACACACACACACACACACACACACACACACACACACACACACACACACACACACACACACACACACACACACACACACAACAAACACACACACCTATAAACAGCTTTATTACGGCCACTAGCAATAACAATAATAATATAATAAAATAATTAGAATTATCATAATTGTATCACTTTAATTGTTGTTTATCAAAGCATGTATTAAAGGTGTAGTCAGTGATTCTGGAGAACGCTTGTTGTCAAAATAACTTTTGATCAAAATCAGTGAATATCTCCTCATGATCTGCTACCTGTCTGTCCATGTGTGGCAATCTATGGTCTCCCCTTTTACCCAAATAATTACATACCAGTTCACAGAGCCTAGGCTGTGTATTAACACTGTTTGGTTTATTTCAGCAATGAAAAAAGAAAAAAAAAAACGTAATCAAAACTAACCCAAACGATGCATCTTTGCTATCATCATCATCATCATCATCATCATCATCATCAACCTTTATTTAAACAGGCAAAAATTGCTAAGAAACAATGTCTTATTTAAGCAATGGCCTGGTAGGAGGTGAATGACCTCCTGGGGGGAAAGGGGAGAGGGAGAGAACAAGACAACACTGAACTATAGCCAGTACAATCCTCATAAGGAAAACAACGGGCTCGATTGATTGATTGATTTTATTTGACTATTTTATATAAAATATGAACAGCACTCTGTGTCATACATTAAAATACATAAATAGCCAGGGATAACACAACAAAGACCAAAGGCTAATTTCCATTGTGGTCCCTCATTTTGACTGAAACCAGACGTCCATACATGATTACACATGGTCAGTCTTTGTAAAGCATTAATGTAATGTTCAAACTCCAGGTGCATTTAGAAGATGTTTACAGCTGTACCTCTTAAATTGACTATAATATGATTATATATTATGAAAAATAAAGATAATTCTGATTTTTTAAATTGTTGTATACATTTTTGAATCGCCCTTTCTGTGATTGAAGATTATATGATTTAACATGTTCAGTATTTGTGAAGCATTTATTTAATGTCCATACACATGTTGAGTTAAACACCAAATGCATTTAGTAAAAACATTTAGGCCACTCTCTTAAATTGACAAAATATGATAAAAAATAATTTAAAAAACATTCATTTTGTATTTTTAAAACTGCGCAATATATTTTTTTAATCGTTCTTTCTGTGATTGAACATTTCACATCGATACTTCTTCTTATAACTCCATAAAAACATGTTTTAAAGCAAGTTTTAAGCGTATATCTTGGTTTATAAATGAGGAAAAGGCTGAAATAAATAAATAAATATATTCAGTTTGTTTTTTAAAGGACGGCAGACAGAA
>CM047512.1:31158659-31161159 GCA_026122265.1 Ammodytes dubius | reverse complement strand
TCTCTCTGTGTGTGTCTCTCTCTCTCTCTCTCATATTCTAATGTAGTGGCTGATCTGCCCATTGTGCTTTTATGGAGCAAATCTAGATGAATGAACGTCAGTTGAACGGTTTTCTGAACCTTTTCACCGGCGGACATGTTGGAATTAAACATTGTTAAAGAAGCTCAACGTGATTTATTACATCGCGTGTGTTAGTGTGAGGAGTCAAGACACTGTTAGGACTTCACTATTGAGATGTTAAAAATGTAAATTAAATTAAATTGAATCAAATTATCAAATGAAATGTAACTGGGTAGTCGCTGTAGTGGATAGAGCGTGTACCATATCGGCTCCGGCCTTCGTTGCAGTGGTCGCGGGTTCAAATCTGACCCGTGGACCTTTACTGCAGGTCATCCCCCCTCTCTCTCTCTCTCTCTGTCTCGCTCTCTCTCTCTCTCTCTCTCTGTTCTCTCCTCTCCTCTCTCTCTCTCTCTCTTCTCTCTCTCTCTCTCTCTCTCTCTCTCTCTCTCTCTCTGTCTCTGTCTCCCCATTTCAACTCTGTACTGTCTAATAAAGCTTGAAAATGCCAAAAAATAATCTTAAAAATGTATAGCTAGTGTTATAGCCATATTTAGTGGTAATTCAAATCTATTTTATTTTTGAATATACTCTTATTAATTCCCATTTATTTAAGTAATTTCTTTTATTTTTAATAATTTCAATCTTACATCGAGACGTTTATGTATTATAATATATCATAATCAGATTGTAAAGAAAACTCCCATAATCTAAATTTGACAGAATTTATTTCAAAAAAACAACGACAACAATAGAAGAGTAGCTACCCCCTTCCCTCTTTTATTTGATTTAATTTTATTTCTTTATGTGTTTTTTTTTTGTTTTTTTTTTTCATATTGATTGTTTATTTCTGTTTCTTGTAGTGTATATTTCGTGTTGTTGGGTGTGAGGGTGGGATGTGGGTGGGGTATGTTCGGGAAAAAAAGGTGAAAAAATTTGTAATCATTGTGCTACAATTTCTTTGTTACTAACATTTAATAAAAAAACCTTTGAAAAAAAAAAAAAAAGAAAACTCCCATTCACTATTTTACATACATGTTTTCAGATTCTAGGGCAAGTGGTTTGTTTTTTGTGGACATTTTTTACACAAAACATGCTTTTTTCAAACCCGTGCCAACTCCGGTTGTTTAAAACATGCTATGTAAATTAATTCAATTTAATTTGATGTCCTTGTTAACATCTGAACATGTGTCAACGTGCTAGTAACATGTTTTGGAAAGCTGCCAAATGAACTTCCCTTCCAGCAAATTGAGCAAACATGACTGTACATGTGTGTGTGTTGTGTGTGCGTGTCTCTATCCCTGTGTGTGTGTGTGTGTGCATGTGTGTGTGTGTGTGTGTGTGTGTGTGTGTGTGTGTGTGTGTGTGTGTGTGTGTGTGTGCGCATAGTTTGTGACCTAAACATATGATATTAATCCCTTGAAAAACATTTAAATAAATAAAAAAATTCAATAAAAATTGGTCAAATAAAATAAAACTAGCCGTACCAGTAATCTCAGACAGTAGTGAATATTAAATATAAAATCATTTTATTTTATTTTGAAATTATATTTTCACTGTGTAGAAGGTTGAAGAATAATTTAGCTGATATGGAAACCTTTTGACAGTAGAGTAGTCTTTGTCCTTCCCATCTCTTTCCATCTATTTTCTAGATGTGTGTGTGTGTGTGTGTCTGTCTGTCTGTCTGTCTATGCGTGTGTGTGTCTATGCTGTCTGTCTGTCTGTCTATGCATGTGTGTGTGTGTCTCTGTGTGTGTGTGCGTGCCTGTCTGTCTGTCTGTCTGTCTGTCTATGCATGTGTGTGTGTCTCTCTCTCTGTGCCACTGTGAGTGCGTGTGTGTCTCTATCTGTGTGTGTGTGTGTGCGTGTCTATCTATGCGTCTGTCTGTCTGTCTGTGCGTGTGTGTGCCTGCCTGCGTGTGTCTCTATCTGTGTGTGTGTGTGTGTGTGTGTGTGTGTGTGTGTGTGTGTGTGTGTGCGCACATCTCCGCGCATGCGATCGTTTGTGAAAGATATTTTCCGGATCATTAAACCTCTATAAAGACTCAAGAGACAAAAGCGAGGGATGAAGGAGGAGGGATGGATGGATGGAAAGATGGAGAGAATACACAGAGAGACACGCTGAAAACATTCTGTATGAACACTAATGAAAAGATGGTTTTAATTAGCAACAATTAACCACACACACACACACACACACACACACACACACACACACACACACACACACACACACACACACACACACACACACCAACACACCAGCACTGACACCTGTTAAATATGCACAGGAGACTTGGACTGCTATCATATTAAATAAATACCAAGGCATTTCTCTAACGGAAAAATAAATAAATTAGGCAAGAAATTAAAGGACTTCACATAAGCCTCGTATTTGCTTATTCTTATGTTTTTTTTAAATTTTCTTTGCGATTAAAACATT
>CM047512.1:31153659-31156159 GCA_026122265.1 Ammodytes dubius | reverse complement strand
ATAAAGCATAAAAATGCCCAAAAAACATCTTAAAAAATAAAGAAAGGGTCTCTTATATCTCTGTATTTCTCCATACCTTGGACCAAGGCCTGGGCGCCGCCATTTTGGAATGTCATCAGCTCTACAGAAGCACAGAATGGAACAGTTGGCCACACTGTGTTCTTCAGAACTACCAGCTGGAATGTTCTTGAAGGCAGAGAGCATACAGTTTTCTGGCTGCATTATTTGAAGCATTATATCGCATTATTTTAAAGGTGTAGTGTGTAATATGACATCATCAAGAAAGTTCTACAAAGTTCTAGAATGCAACGCTCCCTGGGTAACCCCACCCCTTTCGAATAATAACAGCAGCTACAGTGGCCTTCAAGGACAAGAACAATTCTACATTTTAAACAATGAACCTGATGACATTCCAACTATGACACTTTAATGATGGCGGCACTAGGCCTCGGTCCAAGATTTGCAGAAATATGGACATATATGAGACCCTTTCTAAGGGAAAAAATAATAATTCAAAACAAAATTTTCAGCTATTATGCACTAAATTAAATGTACTTATGGATATTATAATTACTTTCTACAAAATTGCTAGGAAATAAAACCCAAAATTCTACACACTGCAGGTTTAAAGCCTTTTGGTTTTACTTATTTAACTAACAAAGTGTGTGTGTGTGTGTGTGTGTGTGTGTGTGTGTGTTGTGTGTGTGTGTGTGTGTGTGTGTGTGTGTGTGTGTGGGTGTCTGTGTGTGTGTGTGTGTGTGTGTGTTGTGGGTGTGTTGTGTGTGTGTGTGTGTGTGTTGTGTGTGTTCCCTACAGAATATTAGTTCGTAGTGGAACCATTAACCTTTCAGAAGACGTGATGTTGCAAAACACCGATGACAGAATGATTATGAGAGAGACTCTGTGTGTGTGGTGTGTGTGTGTGTGTGTGTGTGTGTGCCTGTTTAACAGTGTGTGTGTGTGAGAGAGAGAGAGAGAGAGAGAGAGAGAGAGAGAGAGAGAGAGCGAGAGAGAGAGAGCGACTGTGTGTGTGTGTGTGTGTGTTTTATTAATTAGTGGCAGTAATCAGATGCTGCTCATTACATCCTCTATACGCATGACTACTTGGAGATGTGTGTGTGTGTGTGTGTGTGTGTGTTTTGTACTAGCACACACACACACACACACACACACACACACACACACACACACACACACACACACAACACACACACACACACACACACACACACACTTTCTCATAATTAATTATCTGGCGCTGATCAGAGGGAAACGGTCTAATTAGACTCTTTCAATTACCTGCTGGAAATTTGTCACATTAACCACTTTAGCAGGAATTAGTCTCAACCGACACACACCAGTTAAACTCAATGGATATTGTGGTGTGTGTGTGTGTGTGTGTGTGTGTGTGTGTGTGTGTGTGTCTGTGTTTGTGTGTGTGCGTGTTTAAAAAAAAATGTCAAGTGCAACAAATTTAGTTGACAGTGAAATACTGCTATGCCTTTACGTATATCTGACTATCTTTTACCATCTATATCTTTTTTTTATATTTCATCAGACCAAATTCGCAGCAAACATTACACCTTTGCATCGCACCAACACAATGTCCATCCACGCAATAACTACATTGGTCATAAAGATAACTTCTCCCAGAAAGAATAACTAAAAATAAAAGCTATGAATAAAAAGCTTAATTTTTTGGGGTGATCATCTACCCTAATGGGGTGGGAACTGATTAGCATGAATGAATGAATGAATGAATGATGAATGAATGAATATCTTTATTGTCATTGTAACAGGTACAACGACTGACTGACAATTGTGAAACCGTGAGTTTAAATTAAAACCTTGTAAACCATTTGTGTAGATATGTTGACATGCGGACGTGTGCTTGTTTTCAGTGTGTAGACCCTTAAACCTTTTTGAAGAAATGTATACCAAACAGTAGTGGGGAAAAAAAAAGCTTCCCAGATGTTGACAAAATATGGGGGGGGGGGGAAGGGTGGGATACTTTTGTTGGGGGGGGGATAATACTTAGCAATGTACTTTTTGCTATTTTTTTTTTTTTTTTTGTAATATTTTTTATTTGGTTAAGACAAAATGAAAATGGAGAACTGTCTTATAATGCAATAATTAAATTGGTCATAAAGATAAGTTCTCCCAGCAAGAATAACTAAAAATAAAAAGCTTCAAATAAAAAGCTTAATTTTTTGGGGTACATTGAACCATTCTTGTGCATTCTAAAAGAGAATGTAGGGAAAAACACAACCTTGATTTCCAGTTAAGTCTCGATATTGAATTGACTGTGTGTGTGCCTGCCTGTCTGTCTGCCTGTTCTGTCTGTCTGTCTGTCTGTCTGTCTGTCTGTCTGTCTGTCTGTCTGTCTGTCTGTCTGTCTGTCTGTCTGTCTCTCTGTTTTGTCCTCACTCCAAATCCTCATAATCCAGAATCCTATACAAATCCATTCCGTCTCCCTACCACTCTGTGTGTGTGTGTGTGT
>CM047512.1:31026159-31141159 GCA_026122265.1 Ammodytes dubius | reverse complement strand
AACAGCAAATTCATAGTCTAAGAGGAAACAAGGTCACACTCTGTAAAAAGAAGGCCCAGATCTAAGCTCCACCCAAGCTCCTCCCTGCTACTTCACGCTGCCATTGCCCATACGCTAGGAATCTAGGTTACACCTACCTAGCACACAGGTGAATTCATTCCTACATAATTGTTTCATGAGAAAAGGAGTGGATGCTTTTCTGTGTTGGGGTCATGACACCAGCCTTTTCCCAAAAACCTCCAGTTCCCCTGTCACCACCAATACAGACATGTCATAATGCAGTTGTTTATTTAAAAAAAAAACTCAGTTGACAGAAGGACAATAAACACAAAGTCATGGTTAGGGATGGTTGGATGTCCTGGGTGCGTGTGCGTGTGAGTGTGTGTGTGTGTGTGTGTGTGTGTGTGTGTGTGTGTGCGTGTGTGTGTGCGTGCGTGCGTGCGTGCGTGCGTGCGTGCGTGCGTGCGTGCGTGTGTGTATGTATGTATGTGTGTGTGAGATAGTGGGTGTGTCTAGAAACAGAAGACGACTTGTTATGGGGTGAAAACTGTATTGGATAAGAATCATTGTTTTTTAAGTATGTGGGGCTGAGTTAAATCATGATAAGAATAAAGTTGTGTGCATATTAGATTTTTTTTTTAAATGTCCACATGGTCATGTCACCATGTTTGATTGGACAAAAACCTGCTGAGCCACACACACTCAGGAATTCCTTGTACACCCACACACACACCTCTCTCTCTCGCTCTCTCTCTCTGGCTCTCTCTCTGTCTCTCTCTCTCTCTCTGTCTCTCTCACACACACACATACACACACCCTCTCTCTCTCTCACACACACACAAACACACACACGTTTGGATATTACTCATGTTTTTGGGTCATTACCCTAAAATGACAGTATTACATTATGGGGACTTCCATTTTGTCCCCAAAAGGAAGGCACGTCCCCACAATATATGTTTTAACAGTAGTTATGTCCCCACAACATACATAATACAAGCACAACCACACACACACACACACACACACACACACACACACACACACACACACACACACACACACACACACACACACACACACACACACACACACACACACACACACACACACACACACAAACACACACATGTTTGACGTGTAGACTGTCAGTTTGAGTCCAGTATAACAGTGTAAACAATGTTGTAGTCAAGTCAAGTCAAGTCAAGTTTATTTATATAGCACATTTACAGACGGCTAAGCCCCACCAAAGTGCTTCACAAAAAGAACAATAAGTGCAGTAAAAACAGGATTTAACACAATTAAAAAGAAACAAATAAGAAAAATAAATAAATAAAAACAACAACACAGAGGTTAAAACGGCAATGCCTGCAGGAGTAGTCTAGTAGAAAGCAAGAGAGAAGAGGTGGGTTTTTAAAAGTGATTTAAAAACAGTTATGGACTGTGCTGCACGGATGTGGAGGGGAAGGCTGTTCCAGAGCCTGGGGGCTGCAACTGCAAAGGCTCTGTCACCCCTGGTCTTTAGCCTGGATCTGGGCACCTCAAGCAGCAGTTGGTCAGCTGACCGTAATGCTCTGGTGTGGGTGAGGTGGTGTAGGAGGTCAGAGAGGTAAGTAGGGGCCAGACCATGGAGGGATTTGAAAACGGTCAGAAGGAGTTTGAAGTCAATACGGTGACGGATGGGAAGCCAGTGGAGTGAAGCAAGGACCGGGGTGATGTGATCATGTTTTTTGGTGCAGGTGAGGAGTCGGGCGGCAGAGTTCTGGACCAACTGCAGGCGGCGAAGCTGCAATTGATCCATGCCAGTGTAGAGAGCGTTACAGTAGTCCAGCTGTGATGTGATGAAAGCGTGAATAGCTCTCTCCAGGTCACTCCGAGGCAGGTATGATTTGAGCTTGGCTAGTGTTCTCAGGTGGTAAAAACTTCTCTTAACAACTCCACTGACCTGTTTCTCAAATTTAAAAGCGCTGTCGAATATCACGCCAAGATTTCTGACCGAGGGCTTGATGTTGGATGCAAGGGGACCTAGGACATCGGTGGAGAAGGCAGGAGGGATTTTTCCAAAAATCATGACCTCCGTCTTGCTCTCATTGAGATTGAGGAAGTTTGCCGCCAACCATGATCTGATGTCAGCCAGACAATCGAGTAGTGGCTGGAGTGTAGACTGCCCATTGATTTTAAGGGGCAGATACAGCTGGATGTCGTCGGCAAAGCAGTGAAAGGAAATATTATGTTTAACCAGGATTTCCCCTAGGGGTAAAATGTATAATAGAAATAGGATGGGACCTAGTATAGAGCCCTGGGGACCCCACAGGTGAGGGGGGCAACAGGGGAAAAGAAATCCCCAAGCAGGACAGAGAAGCTCCTGTCAGCCAGATAGCACTGAAAGAACTTCAGGGCTGTGCCTTTGATTCCAACTTGGTGTTCCAGCCTAGAGAGCAGTATCCTGTGATCCACCGTGTCGAAGGCTGCTGTGAGATCCAGGAGCACAAGGATCGCAGGGCTACCTGAGTCAACGACCAGGAGCAGGTCGTTCAGCACCCTTAGGAGAGCAGTCTCTGTGCTGTGGGCTGTTCTGAAACCAGACTGGAATTTGTCGTAGATGTTGTTGCTGGTCAGAAAAGATTTTAGCTGGACATAGACTTCACGCTCAAGGAGTTTGGACAGAAAGGGAAGTTTGGAAATCGGTCTGAAATTTGAGAGAATGGAGGGGTCGAGATTGGGTTTTTTTAGGAGAGGTTGCACTACAGCGAACTTGAAGGCAGCCGGGACATGTGTGTATGTGTGTGTGTGTGTGTGTGTGTGTGTGTATGCGTGTGTGTGTGTGTGTGTGTGTGTGTGTGTGTGTGTGTGTGTGTGTGTGTATGCGTGTGCGTGTGTGTGTGTCTCACAATAATGGCCCGGAAAGACGGATGGAAAACCAGAACACATACTCCCTTATATAGTCTGCATGGAGGCTTAATAAACAGTGAATCCCGAGGACATTATATAATAAATAATGTCCAAATAAATATAGTTTCAATCAAACTGTGAAGCCAAATTAAGCTTTCCGGGGCTGGTGGTGTAACAGTAGTAGGACTATGCAGAGGTGGAGTGAGAGAGTGTGTGTGTGTGTGACAGAGAGTGTGTGTGTGTGTGTGTGTGTGTATGAGAGAGAGAGAGAGAGAGAGAGAGAGAGAGAGAGAGAGAGAGAGAGAGAGAGAGAGGGTGTGTGTGTGTTTGAGAGAGAGAGAATGAGATAGAAAGGTAGAGAGAGAGAGAGAGAGAGAGAGAGAGAGAGAGAGAGAGAGAGACACACCACACACACACACACACCGATGAATTAAGCAGCTACCCACAAGCTATCATTTTCTCTACTTATGACATCTATTGCAGCATGTCCGTCCTGGGAGAGGGATCCCTTACGCTGTCGACTCTCCCTGAGATTTCTAATTTTTTAATCCCTGTAAAGGGTTTTTTACCGGGAGTTTTTTCTCATCCGAGCTAAGGGTGTAAGGGCAGGGTGTCATACTGTATGTAATGTAAAGCCCACTGAGGCAAATGTCTATTTGTGATATTGGGCTATACAAATAAAACTGATTTGATTTGATTTACACTCTTAAACCTTCTATTTTTAGAGTCATATCTGACCCGTTTTCAACTTCAGAAATGCAAAAAAAGCCTTGTATTTATTTTTGTATTGGAACAAGATTTTACGAGTAAAAGCTTTATAAACAAAACCATTTTTACCAATTAAGTCAATTCTGAAAGTCTCAAAACAAAAAACTGACTGTGGTGTGTAAATAAAGTGGCTGTTTCATGAATCCTTTAAGTTGTTAGTGGCTCTGTTGATCAGATTTGGCTCAAACAATAATCATCTTTGACTCTGGACACTTTGAAATCCATACACTTTTTTTTTTTTTTAAGATATAGGGGAAAGTGGGGGGAGTTGTGCATTTTGGAAGTTGCAAAACCCCTTGTTTCTAGAAAACCGTGGAAGAAATTGGAAATGTGACCACATATTTAAGAAGAGCCATCCATTTGACTCATCCTGTAAAGAAGGGAGACACAAGGAATAAGATATAAGCACATTTAAGCTCGAAAAACTGTGTTTTGCCTTTCAAAGTAAAATTTCCATGATCAAGGTTTTTTGATTATTGTGTCTGAACAATTATAGACACGTTTGAAAACATTTGACACATTTTTTAGTGCTTTGGTATGCTACACTTTGAGTCTATATAGTTAGCACGATGTCAGCCCTAAATTGCTGCATCATGCCTATTATCCAAAATTCTGGGGATGGGGTGATTTGTGCCAAATGGCCTAGGTGAGTTAAGTAAGTAAGTAAGTAAGTAAGTAAGTAAAATGTATTTATAAAAGCACATTTATGACAGTTTGCACTGTCCAAAGTGCTGTACATAGTGCATTCAGTAGGTAAACAATGAAGGTAAAATAACAATAACCAAAATAAAAGACGTAAAGCCCATACATCCACATAAACACAGATAGTAGTGCAGAGGTAAGATAGTTAATGGGGAGGAAACACCAGGGTGTACATATGGGTTTTGAGCCTTGAATTAAAGGCAGAAATGTAGGGGGAATCACATTTGTCAGGTGGCAGTTGGTTCCACAAGCACGGAGCAACTAGTGCAAAGTACATTTCTGAGAGTCGTGCCAGTGGCATGGCTGTATACGCTGGTCACCAAAAGAAAGTGATTGTCTACAGTAGCTCAGAAGAGAGTGACATCTCAATTCCACTTAAGGACACCACTGATGAGAGTTCAGATGGCCAGAAAGATGATGATGGTGACTTTGTCATTGTGAGCTTTGCAGGCAAAACCACCTAGATCTGCTAGGCCTTGTTTAAGAAAATGTACCTTCAATCTTTGTCAACTATTTACTTTAAATACACCTTAAATAAGTGATTGTCTAATGGATTTGTCTTGCATTACAGTTTTTGAGATATATATAAATTGGCACAATTCACCCCACCTTATTTTCTCCAAATGCACAAATCACCCCACGTAGTGGGGTGATTTGTGCGACAAGACAAGACAAAAAAAGCTATATTTCTTAAACAGTTTATTCCAGATCCAAAGTTTTTATTGCCAGGGATGCACAACATCCTGAAATATATGTACATATTTGAGTTGGAGACATAACTGTCAAGGCCTCACTTTAAAATCACTTTGAGTAAAAAGTTGCACAACTCACCCCACTTTCCCCTATATATTTTTTTTTTGGCATTTTCGCTTTATTAGATCGATTTTTTTTTTGTAGAGACAGAGGTGAAATGGGTGAGAGAGGGGAAGACATGCAGAGAACTGACCCGGGCTGGATTCTAACCCGGGTCTGCTGCAGGGCCTGGGCCCGGGGGGGGAGGGGAGGGACACACACCCTTATCCACTGCACCAAGGGCGCCCCCATCCTTTTTTTTTAACATTTCATTTTCCTTTATTTAACCTCGAAAGATCAATTGAGGGGTGACCCTCTTTTACAATGACGTCGAGTTTGTACAGATACACAATATACAATGAGAATACATAACAAGTTTACACACACACACACAGACAACAACAATTTAAAACATTCAGATCAATTGAATGAAAGAGATAATAGCCTAATTAAAACAGTTACAAGTGTAGAGGGGTTGATTCAAAATAATACTTTTAAATTGGTTAACAGATATGAGTGTATTTATTTTAATTGTATGTTGTAGGCTGTTCCAGGAGTCAGGGGCACTATGGCTAAAAGCGGTTTTACCAAGCTCAGACCGGGCATAGGGGACATATAACATAACATACGATCTAACATGAATCTATACGGGTCAATTTGCCACTGTGGTTAAAACATTTATTATTTCTCTTTTGGATTTCTCCATGCAGGTTGATTTAGAAAATAGTGTCTTGATTATTTTAGGTTGTTAGTGACTCTGTGGATCAAATTAGTCTCAAACAAGAATCATCTTTGACTCTGGACACCTCCTCCTCCTTCTGCTATTTTGGGCCAAAGAAAATCTATATACCTTTTTTTTCCACCTTTTTCCTAACATACATCTACTGATGTCACTATGTCACTATAAAAACTTTGTTTTTGTCTTTTGGTTTTCTCCATGTAGGTTGATTCACAAACGACCCAAACGACCCCAGCCGGCTCTGTGACATTTAACTGCAGCAGCACACAGTGCCCTTCTGGTCAGGACTGCCTCCTGGTGGACCGCACATCTCGCTGCATGGACCCGTGTGATCACTACACGCCGCTAGACGACGCCTGGAGAGCCACAGACGTCAGTGGACCGTATCACTGCGACCCGACAGACCTAAACTGGCAGGGTTGGTACCGTCTGTTCCTCGGTAACAGCAGCGTTCAGATGCCAGAGAGATGCGTTGATTATCTCATGTGTGGAACTAATAGTCCACTGTGGCTGCAGACGCCCCACCCGCGGCTCTCTGCAGGCATCATACAGGCCCAGGTTTGTGTCAGCTATACTGGCTGCTGCCGCTTCAAGGAAAAGCCAATCCATGTGAAAGCCTGCCCAGGAAACTACTACGTCTACAAGTTCATAAAGCCCTCTACCTGCTATACAGCCTACTGTGCAGGTAAGCAACAGGTATTCCTTCTATGCCGTCACACTGTGGTATCAAAGTTGAGCCAAATGCTAAGATCAAGATCCAGAGGCTTCAGCTGCTAAAGCACAAAGTTATAAGTCTAGTTCTTCAGACTGACAGCGAATGGAATCCTTATTGTATGTGGAGATGATCATGTCTTAAGCATAATTAAGACCACTAGTTCCATCAGAATCTTTAGTGGACTTACTTGTTTTGTGCTCCTCATCAGATGTCAACACTAAAATACCTGTGTGTGATACCTGCACTGCAGCTCAGACCTGTGTGAGAAAAGGCACCGTCTGGAGGTGTGAAGGTGAGTCTGAGTGACCATGAAACATCCACCATACCACATGATGTACGATGATGGTTTTGACACAAAAAGAGTGTGGTGTAGGGGAGAACAGGGTAATGTGAGACACTTTTTACATTTGCTCCCCTCTAAGCGAGCTAAACTGATTTATCAGTAAAATTTACACATTTCCAATTAATTCAGGATGTTTCCTAGCAATGGACATTATCAGAATGTATTCAGGACAAAGGACAAAGGGCAGTGAAAATATGGTTGTTTTAAAAAAGGTTTTCTTGGGTCTCACTTTACCCCAGCTTAGGGGTAATTTGAGACAGACTAGCAAAGTCAAGGGGGTAAACTGATCCACTTACTTTTTCCACCCTGAAACAACAATAACAACACATTGTGTAACAGTTAGAATCCTGACAGCTAGTTTGAAAACCAAATATTCCAGAACTACTGTCGGACTAGTAACAGAATCATGGGGTTTGGTCTATTAAGCAAAACACTCGGAAGTAACTCTGATACAAATACAACATATAATTCATATTCAATAATTAACATTCAAATGACAGATAGAACCAGTTAGATTAAAACACAGTCTGGGGGTCAGAACACAAAACCCATAGAGCTAAAAACGAGGCATTGCCAGACTGCTGTGGGGAATATAAATAGGTTATTATGAGCAAAAGATCGATGCTCTTCCCGAAGCTAGCTCAGGAGCTAGCGGCTAAAAATATCACTAAAATCAGTGAAAACATTAGTTTCAAAGTTTGACTTCTACACTATTAGCTTCCAACCGTTTGTCCTGTTAAAAACGAGGCATTGCTAGACTGGTGTGGGGAATATAAATGTGTTATTATGAGCAAAAGCTGGATGCTTGTCCCAAAGCTAATAGCTATACACCAGTCAGGCAAAAATACCAATAAAAAAATTTCTTTTAGTTTCACCGTTTGAAAAAAAGCACAAGTAGCTTCCTATCCGTTGTGTTATCAAAAATGAGGAATTAATAGACTGCTGTGGTTAAGATAAATTAGTGGATTATGAGCAAAAGCCTTCTGTGTTGGTGTATGCAACATTTAGCATGCTTTGCTGTACTACAGGCATCATGTCGCTTAGCGGGGAAAACAACATGGCGGTGAAAAAATATTTTTCCAGAGGATCTCGGAGCCGTGGACCAATAAGAAATAGGGGGGTGGGGTTATCATAGACTACTGCACGGTGGAAGTGTCTGGTTACTAATGTGGGGGGAGGTGGCTTTCCCGTTTTTGACGTCAGAAACTGAGAAAATTCTGACTGGAGTATATTGGGGGGGGGGGGGGAGGTTTTCAGAAAGGGGGAGAGTGAGAAAAGGAGAATGTTTTCTTTTTTTATATACTTTGGCAGTCTCTAGGCACACCGTGGACACATATTTATGTTCAAAAACATCAAAAAAGTGCATTTTGCATAATATGGGAGCTTTAAGTATAATGGATTCATTATAAGAGGGCACAGACACTGTCTCACTTTACCCCACAGCATTTGTCTCACTTTACCCCACAGCATTTGTCTCACTTTACCCTACAATCTGAGAAAAAACTACCTCTCTTAGCAATTCAGGCTAATCTTCAGTTAGCATCATCACATGGTTTCATATGTTGGTACCTCGTCAACATGTATGATCTAAGTGTTTCTACCTGAATCAATTTTCTTTGGCACAACAGTTGATAAAGTTGACAGCAAGAAAATGTACTTTTACATGTCCTCTCCCTCATGGCAAAGGGGAAATGGGAGGGTCTTGAAAACATAATGCTCACATGACCAAAAATGTGATCCGTTACCTAGATACAGGGGTGTCTCACATTACCCAATGTCTCACATTAGCTCGTTCTCCCCTAAAGTAAGCACAGTGCAGTTGGTTTTCATCACATATGACCTGGGAAAGTATCAAAGCACTATACATTTAAGGCATTACTTTTTGTTGAGACAGTTTTTTTAAACCAAGTGAAAATTAAGCAGAAGTATTAACAGTTTAAAGGGATATTCAGGATGTTTTGAAGTGGTTGTATGGGATACTTCGGCATTGTAAGTGTGATATCTTGTGAAAATGGGAGAGATGTTGCTGTAGCAGAAGTCAGCATTGTACTGTTGCAGAGGGGGCCAGACGAAAAAGATTTTCACCAAATATATGAATGCTTGCCTAAAACCTAAATATCGGTTCAATTGTATGCTAAAATGAGATTGTTTCCACATCTTTATTTTTGCCAATCAGCTGCTTGACTCAGAGCTACTGCGGATTACTCAAGAGACAAGAAATCAAAAACAAATATCTGTCTGGCTGCAAACTCAAGCTGTGGGAAACAATCTCAGTTTAGCATACAATTGAACCGATATTTAGGTTTTAGGCAAGCATTCATATATTTGGTGAAAAACTTTTTTCTTCTGGCCCCCTCTGCAACAGTACAATGCTGACTACTGCTACAGTAACCTCCCCCCTAAACTCTTTATACTGACTGTGCTGATCACCATCTCCATAAGGTAACAGACAAACTACACCTAAGTACTCCATTCAACCCTACTTCAAAGATGAACTATCCCTTAAATCAAATCAAATCAGTTTATTTGTATAAGCACAAAATCACAAATAGACATTTGTCTCAGTGGGCTTTACATTCCATACATTCTCTTAAGTAGCCTACTGTCAAACTGATGAAATTGATCATTTTGCTTTTTGCTGGTGAAATCAAAACCTGCTGTTGCAATGTTGGTTGAAAGAGATTTTGCTTTGACTTCAAACATAAATTGTCTCACCAGCTACAAACACACCTGCTCCAACACCAACAACACCAGTGAGGCTGGTCGGCTCCACAAGCTGCTCTGGCAGAGTGGAAGTCTTCCATAACGGCCAGTGGGGGACAGTGTGTGACGACCGCTGGGACAAGAGTGATGCTGATGTGGTCTGTCGACAGGTTGGCTGTGGCAGGGCTCTGTCAGCTCCACGAGGTGCACATTTTGGACAGGGAAGTGGACCAATCTTGCTAGATGACCTTCAGTGTTCAGGAAATGAGTCATCACTAACAGACTGTGAACATCTGGGACCAGGCATACACAACTGTGGACATCATGAAGACGCTGGTGTTATTTGTGAAGGTAAATGTCTATACATAGGGGAGAGTGGGGTGAAGTGAGCTAAAATGATTCATCAGTCAAATGAATACATTCCCCATTAATTCAGGATGTTTCCTAGCAATGGAACTTATCAGAATTTATTCAGTATGAAGGGCAGTGAAAATATAATTGTTTAAAAAAAAGTTGTCATGTGTCTCACTTTACCCCAGCTTAGGGGTAAACTAAGACAGACCAGAGAAATCAAGGGGGTAAACTGATCCACTTACTTTTTCCACTCTGAAACTACCATAACAACACATTTTGTAACAGTTAGAATCCTGACAGCTAGCTTGAAAACAACATATTCCAGAACTAATGTCGGAGTAGTAACAGAATCATGGGGTTTGGTCAATTGAGCAATTTTTTTCTTCTAAACACTTCAAAGTAGGGGAGAGTGGGGTAAAAAGAGACACTTTTTACATTTGCTCCCCTCTAAGCCAGCTAAAATTATTTATCGGTCACATTTACACATTCCCCATTAATTCAGGATGTTTCCTAGCAATGGAAATTATCAGAATGTATTCAGGACGAAGGGCAGTGAAAATATGATGTCGGACTAGTAACAGAATCATGGGGTTTGGTCAATCAGGCATGTTTTTTTTCATAAATATTTGAAAGTTACTCTGATCAAAACAACATATAATTCATAATGTTTTAATTAAAATTCAAATCACAGATTGAACCAGTTAGATTAAAACAGTCTGGGGGTCAGAACACAGGACCCTTAGAGCCAGCTAGTGCCTGGGGGTCAGAGCAAAGGCAATCAGAAACAGTTAGAACAGCCTGGGACTCAGAACACAGCACTAGACCCACCTGTCATTTTCCATTGTTTGAGTCTTTGATATTAATATTAATATTTGTCTGCATTTGTTTTATTGGGATCATTCATTGAATAAAGACATATTACTTAGAGTCCATTGATATTAAAGGTCACTCTCCTGTCCCCCACTTACATACCTGCCAAACCCTGCCCTTGCTGACACCCCTTCAACCATTCAACCCCCACCTCCAGACCGCATTGTCTCTATTCAAACTAGTCTCGTTGCTACCTTAGATATAATGGATTCATTAAAAAGGGCACAGACACTGTCTCACTTTACCCCACAGCATTTTTCTCACTTTACCCTACAATCTGAGAGAAAACTACCTCTCGTAGAAATTCAGGCTAATCTTCAGTTAGCATCATCATATTGTTTCATATGTTGGTACTTCATCAACATGTATGATCTAAGTTTTTCTACCTGAATCAATTTTCTTTGCCACAACAGTTGATTAAGTTGACCGCAAGAAAATTTACTTTTACATGCAAAAAAAAAAAAATTTGTGCAGAAAAACATGCTTACAACAGCACCATGAGGTCCGCTCCCTCATGGCCAAGGGGAAATGGGAGGGGCTTGAAAACATAATGCTCACATGACCATAAATGTGATCTGTTACCTAGATACAGGGGGTGTCTCACATTACCCAATGTCTCACATTAGCTCGTTCTCCACGACAGTAAGCACAGTGCAGTTGGTTTTCATCACCAACTGCATTCATGACCTGAGAAAGTATCAAAGCACTAATTGGATATCTTACAGAATGGTTGTATTTGTGTCCAACAAAAAGCTACATTTTCATCACAAGTAGCCTATCTTTACTCCGATTTTTACCAAACATAATAGGTATCTTCTTCCAGTGTGAACCTGTGTTGTCTTCTGCTCCTCATCAGATGTCAACACAACAATACCTGTGTGTAACACCTGCACTGAAGCTCAGACCTGTGTGAGCAATGGCACCGTCTGGAGGTGTGAAGGTGAGTCTGAGTGACCATGAAACATCCAACATTCCACATGATTTACCTTGATGGTTTTGACACAAAAAGAGTTTGGTGTAGGGGAGAACGGGGTAATGTGAGACACTTTTTACATTTGCTCCCCTATAAGCGAGTTAAACTGATGTATCAATAAAATGTACACATTTCCAATTAATTCAGGATGTTTCCTAGCAATGGGCATTAGCATAAGGTATTCAAGACAAAGGGCAGTGAAAATATGACTGTTTTAAAAAAAGTTGTCATGTGTCTCACTTTACCCCAGTTTAGGGGTAAACTGAGACAGACTAGCAAAATCAAGGGGGTAAACTGATCCACTTACCTTTTCCACTCTGAAACTACCATAACAACACATTTTGTAACAGTTAGAATCCTGACAGCTAGTTTGAAAACCACATATTCCAGAACTACTGTCGGACTAGTAACAGAATCATGGGGTTTGGTCAATTAAGCAATTTTTTTTTCTAAACACTCGAAAGTAACTCTGATACAAATACAACATATAATTCATATTCAATAATTAACATTCAAATGACAGATAGAACCAATTAGATTAAAACACAGTCTGGGGGTCAGAACACAAGACCCATAGAGCTAAAAATGATGCATTGCCAGACTGCTGTAGGGAATATAAATAGGTTATTTTGAGCAAAAGATCGATGCTCTTCCCGAAGCTAGGCATCGCTATCAGACTGTGCACATCCGGGACTAGGCACACACGACTGTGGACATCATGAAGACGCTGGTATTATTTGTGAAGGTAAATGTCTATACATAGGGGAGAGTGGGGTGAAGTGAGCTAAAATGATTTATCAGTCAAATTTACACATTTCCCATTAATTCAGGATGTTTCCTATCAATGGAAATTATCAGAATTTATTCAGGATGAAGGGCAGTGGAAATATGATTGTTTTAAAAAAAGTTGTCTTGTTTCTCACATTACCCCAACTTAGGGGTAAACTGAGACAGACCAGAGAAATGAAGGGGGTAAACTGATCCACTTACTTTTTCCACCCTGAAACAACAATAACAACACATTGTGTAACAGTTAGAATCCTGACAGCTTGTTTGAAAACCAAATATTCCAGAACTACTGTCGGACTAGTAACAGAATCATGGGGTTTGGTCTATTAAGCAAAACACTCGGAAGTAACTCTGATACAAATACAACATATAATTCATATTCAATAATTAACATTCAAATGACAGATAGAACCAGTTAGATTAAAACACAGTCTGGGGGTCAGAACACAAGACCCATAGAGCTAAAAACGAGGCATTGCCAGACTGCTGTGGGGAATATAAATAGGTTATTATGAGCAAAAGATCGATGCTCTTCCCGAAGCTAGCTCAGGAGCTAGCGGCTAAAAATATCACTAAAATCAGTGAAAACATTAGTTTCAAAGTTTGACTTCTACACTATTAGCTTCCAACCGTTTGTCCTGTTAAAAACGAGGCATTGCTAGACTGGTGTGGGGAATATAAATGTGTTATTATGAGCAAAAGCTGGATGCTTGTCCCAAAGCTAATAGCTATACACCAGTCAGGCAAAAATACCAATAAAAAAATTTCTTTTAGTTTCACCGTTTGAAAAAAAGCACAAGTAGCTTCCTATCCGTTGTGTTATTAAAATGAGGAATTAATAGACTGCTGTGGTTAAGATAAATTAGTGGATTATGAGCAAAAGCCTTCTGTGTTGGTTTATGCAACATTCAGCATGCTTTGCTGTACTACAGGCATCTTGTCGCTTAGAGGGGAAAACAACATGGCGGTGAAAGAATATTTTTCCAGAGGATCTCGGGGCCGTGGACCAATAAGAAATAGGGGGGTGGGGTTATCATAGACTACTGCACGGTGGAAGTGTCTGGTTACTAATGTGGGGGGAGGTGGCTTTCCCGTTTTTGACGTCAGAAACTGAGAGAATTCTGACTGGAGTATATTGCGGGGAGGTTTTCAGAAAGGGGGAGAGTGAGAAAAGGAGAATGTTTTCTTTTTTTATATACTTTGGCAGTCTCTAGGCACACCGTGGACACATATTTATGTTCAAAAACATCAAAAAAGTGCATTTTGCATAATATGGGAGCTTTAAGTATAATGGATTCATTATAAGAGGGCACAGACACTGTCTCACTTTACCCCACAGCATTTGTCTCACTTTACCCTACACTCTGAGAAAAAACTACCTCTCTTAGCAATTCAGGCTAATCTTCAGTTAGCATCATCACATGGTTTCATATGTTGGTACCTCGTCAACATGTATGATCTAAGTGTTTCTACCTGAATCAATTTTCTTTGGCACAACAGTTGATAAAGTTGACAGCAAGAAAATGTACTTTTACATGTCCTCTCCCTCATGGCCAAGGGGAAATGGGAGGGTCTTGAAAACATAATGCTCACATGACCAAAAATGTGATCCGTTACCTAGATACAGGGGGTGTCTCACATTACCCAATGTCTCACATTAGCTCGTTCTCCCCTAAAGTAAGCACAGTGCAGTTGGTTTTCATCACATATGACCTGGGAAAGTATCAAAGCACTATACATTTAAGGCATTACTTTTTGTTGAGACAGTTTTTTTAAACCAAGTGAAAATGAAGCTGAAGTATTAACAGTTTAAAGGGATATTCAGGATGTTTTGAAGTGGTTGTATGGGATACTTCGGCATTGTAAGTGTGATATCTTGTGAAAATGGGAGAGATGTTGCTGTAGCAGAAGTCAGCATTGTACTGTTGCAGAGGGGGCCAGACGAAAAAGATTTTCACCAAATATATGAATGCTTGCCTAAAACCTAAATATCGGTTCAATTGTATGCTAAAATGAGATTGTTTCCACATCTTTATTTTTGCCAATCAGCTGCTTGACTCAGAGCTACTGCGGATTACTCAAGAGCAGTGTTGGGAATAACGCCGTTTAAAAGAACGGCGTTACGTAACGCCGTTCTTTTCTCAGTAACGGGGTAATCTAACTAATTACTTTTTCCACCGTTACAACGCCGTTATCGTTACTGAACGTTAAATGCGGTGCGTTACTGTGAATTGATTGAATAAACCGATTGTAAATCCGAACGCACCCCTGGCTCCATACTACACAAACTGCTAGTGAGGAGACCGGTGTGTTTTAAGATGTGTTTTATTCAGTGTGGATGACATTATAACTGTCAGTTAGCGCCGTCACGTCAGTCAGCCGGAGCGCCTGTTTGGTGAAGTTTATTTTTCTTTCTCTCTCTGTTGTTGTGAGCGACGAGCGTGCACGTTGGCGCAGTAAACGTGCTCTCCCTGAGTTTGTTTGCATCGCCCTTGTAATGCATTGAGTTTCCCGATCTCTATAAATTATAATTTATGCACGCTATTAAACGGCCGCGATTCGCCGGTTGCAACAGCTGTTTAGCGTGTCATCACGAGCCGAATATTTCTATTGTTCTTTTCCTGGGATCTGTATGCTGCTGTGCATGTTAAAGAAGGAAATAAACAGCGGATAAATCCTCACTTTCTTTATATGTCCATGACTCCGCCTCTCATCGTCTCATGCTTCATAGTCTGACGTTTTTGGCCTGAAGTGGTGTTTTAGCCGACACCCCTGAAGTGAACCCAGTGATATAGCAGATCAGCACGGTACATTCAGCAGTTTCCTCTACTACTTTAGTTGAGAACAAAATACTGCAGGTGCAGGATAAACCTCTTGCTGTCTGTTGATGTGCAATAAGTATTGAAGGTGATGTAGCCTACAAGTAGGCCTACCTGTCTGTTCTACTCATTTCAACTGACTTGTGAAAACTGCTCCGAAAAATCCAAATTTTGACATATAGCAACTTTTTTTTTTACAGTAGGCTAACGCAAATAGTTACTTTCCCTGGTAACTAGTTACTTCTATTATAAAGTAATTCAGTTAGTAACTCAGTTACTTTTTGGAACAAGTAGTGAGTAACTATAACTAATTACTTTTTTAAAGTAACGTTCCCAACACTGCTCAAGAGACAAGAAATCAAAAACAAATATCTGTCTGGCTGCAAACTCAAGCTGTGGGAAACAATCTCAGTTTAGCTTGCAATTGAACCGATATTTAGGTTTTAGGCAAGCATTCATATATTTGGTGAAAAACTTTTTCTGCTGGCCCCCTCTGCAACAGTACAATGCTGACTACTGCTACAGTAACCTCCCCCCTAAACTCTTTATACTGACTGTGCTGATCACCATCTCCATAAGTTAACAGACTAACTACGCCTAAGTACTCCATTCAACCCTACTTCAAAGATGAACTATCCCTTAAATCAAATCAAATCAGTTGTATTTGTATAGCCCAAAATCACAAATAGACATTTGTCTCAGTGGGCTTTACATTCCATACATTCTCTTAAGTAGCCTACTGTCAAACTGATGAAATTGATAATTTGCTTATTGCTGGTGAAATCAAAACCTGCTGTTGCAATGTTGGTTGAAAGAGATTTTGCTTTGACTTCAAACATAAATTGTCTCACCAGCTACAACCACACCTGCTCCAACACCAACAACACCACCAGGTTCTCCAGTGAGGCTGGTCGGCTCCACAAGCTGCTCTGGCAGAGTGGAAGTCTTCCATGACGGCCAGTGGGGGACAGTGTGTGACGACCTCTGGGACAAGAGTGATGCTGATGTGGTCTGTCGACAGGTTGGCTGTGGCGGGGCTCTGGAGGCTCCACAAACTGCACATTTTGGACAGGGAAGTGGACGAATCTGGCTAGATGAAGTTCAGTGTTCAGGAACTGAGTCATCACTAACAGACTGTGCACATCCGGGACTAGGCACACACGACTGTAGACATCTTGAAGACGCTGGTGTTATTTGTGAAGGTAAATGTCTATACATAGGGGAGAGTGGGGTGAAGTGAGCTAAAATGATTTATCAGTCAAATGTACACATTCCCCATTAATTCAGGATGTTTCCCATCAATGGAACTTATTAGAATTTATTAACTGAGATTGTTTCCACATCTTTATTTTTGCCGATCAGCTGCTTGACTCAGAGCTACTGCGGATTACTCAAGAGACAAGAAAACAAAAGCGAATATCTGTCTGGCTGCAAACTCAAGCTGTGGGAAAAAAATCTCAGTTTAGCATACAATTGAAACGATATTTAGGTTTTAGGCAAGCATTCATATATTTGGTGAAAAACTTTTTCTTCTGGCCTCCTCTGCAACAGTACAATGCTGACTACTACAGTAACCTCCCCCCTAAACTCTTTATACTGACTTTGCTGATCACCATCTCCATAAGGTCACAGACTAACTATGCCTAAGTACTCCATTCAACCCTACTTCAAAAATGAACTATCCCTGAAATCAAATCAAATCAAATCAGTTGTATTTGTATAGCCCAAAATCACAAATAGACATTTATCTCAGTGGGCTTTACATTCCATACATTCTCTTAAGTAGCCTACTGTCAAACTGATTAAATTGATCATTTTGCTTTTTGCTGGTGAAATCAAAACCTGCTGTTGCAATGTCGGTTGAACGAGATTTTGCTTTGACTTCAAACAGAAATTGTCTCATCAGTTTCTACAACCACACCTGCTCCAACACCAACAACACCACCAGGTTCTCCAGTGAGGCTGGTCGGCTCCAACAGTAGCTGCTCTGGCAGAGTGGAAGTCTTCCATAACGACTCATGGGGGACAGTGTGTGACGACTTCTGGGGGCTGAGTGATGCTGAAGTGGTCTGTCAACAGATTGGCTGTGGCAGGGCTCTGTCAGCTCCACAAAGTGCACATTTTGGACAGGGTAGTGGACCAATCTTGCTAGATGACCTTCAGTGTTCAGGAAATGAGTCATCACTAACAGACTGTGAACATCCGGGACTAGGCACACACAACTGTAGACATCATGAAGACGCTGGTGTTATTTGTGAAGGTAAAGGTCTATACATAGGGGAGAGTGGGGTGAAGTGAGCTAAAATGATTTATCAGTCAAATGTACACATTCCCCATTAATTTAGGATGTTTCCTATCAATGGAAATTATCAGGATGAAGGGTAGTGCAAATATGATTGTTTAAAAAAAAGTAAACTGAGACAGACGAGAGAAATATAGGGGGTAAACTGATCCACTTTCTTTTTCCACTCTACCATAACAACACATTTTGTAACAGTTAGAATCCTGACAGCTAGCTTGAAAACTACATATTCCAGAACTAATGTCGGACCAGTAACAGAATCATGGGTTTGGTCAATCAAGCATGTTTTTTTCTAAACACTTCAAAGTAACTCTGATCAAATACAACATATAATTCATAATGTTTTAATTAACATTCAAATGACAGATATAACCAGTTAGATTAAAACACAGTCTGGGGGTCAGGACACAGGACCCTTAGAGCCAGCTAGTGTCTGGGGGAAAGGCCATCAGAACCAGAACAGTCTGGGACTCATGAAATTGATCATTTTGCTTATTGTTGGTGAAATAGATTTTGCTTTGACTTTAAACATCAGTTTTATTTAAAGCATTCCCAAAGAGCTTTGCCCTGAACCTGAACTGGGCTCCCTAACAAAAGACTATCAGCTGTACTTTTATGGTAATATATATTTGACCAAGCTCTGACCGTCTTAAAGTCCTCTCACAGCTTGCTCTAACACACACACACACACACACAGAAGAGACCTTAGCCTTATAGGGCCTGTATGTAGTAAAGCATTTCTCTGTTAAACCATAACTATAGAATGTGTTATATGAACAGATACCTTACATGAATCATCCTCCATTCCACATGATTTACCTTGATGAATTTGACACAAAAAGAGTCTGTGTGGTGTAAATGTTGTTGAAGCTCAAACTACTTGTATATCTAATGTAACCTCGCTGTAGATGAACCGAGTTTTCCGGAGCCGGAGTTGGTGTGTGGACGGGAGCAGATGCGTCTGACGGTCCAGAAGAGGATCCTGGAGGAACAAGGCCTGAATGGTTCCTCTGCTCACCTGATCGACCCGCGCTGCCACCAGCAGGTAGACGGCAATGGGACCTTCTCTTACCTGGTGGAACGGAGGAAGGTCTGTGGAAACCTGGTGAAGGTCAGTGAGAATCAAAAGTCAAAGTCAAATTTATTTCTATAGCAAAATTAAAAACAACATCAGTTTACCAAAGTGCTGTACAAAATACAATAAAAAACAACATATAACTCCCATCAATGTGTGTGCATGTGTTTATATCTACGTAAACACACACATGTATTTGGAGAGAGACCAACTCGGGGAAAGGGGGCTACATGATGGACGGACAAGCAACTTGCAGATGGCGTCTACGGCCCTGAACATACATCAGCCTCAACAAACGTTAAACCAAATTGTTTCTACTCATTGTCGTTTCCAGAACAACGGGACCCACCTCACGTACTCCAACATTGTGTTTGTGTACCGCTCTGGTCAATCCAACGCATCGATCTCCGTCCCGACGAGTTTCCCGTTCTCCTGCGTCTTCCCACTGGATGACATCACCAGCCTGGACGTCGCCATCGGATTCCAGCCGCCGTGAGTTCACCAACGTCACCGCATCACAATCATGTTCAAGCCTCAACTCTGAGCTTGGGGTCATCCCAATGTTTCCAGGTTTATTTTGCACCAAATATAATGTTCCTGAAAATTGGTGATTAGGTTCAGGCATCACAGCTGGGTGGTTAGGGTAAGGGGACAGGGAGAGGTTAGAATAGGAATGAGACCAACACACACACACAGACACACACACAGACATACTACCCTGACATATTACCCGATCGAGTCTGGGAACATTGATATACTATATTCTCTCCCGTGGATCAGTTTGGACTTTCTCCAATCTCTGTAAGGTCAGAACGTGGGTCTCCTTCCCGCATTCTGAATCTTCGTCCCTTGTAGTGTAAGGCAGTTTCTGATTGGTTCATGTAGTCACCAATCTTGCCTGTTTGTCGTCTCTTTTCAGGGCCAGTGGGGAGGGTGTGGTTCGTGCGGGCGATCTCACCAGAGCCGAAGTGTCCATGACTCTGTACACGAGGCCAGACTTCAGCGAGGCGTTCCCGGCCGGCCCCGTCCGCCTGCCGCTCGGCTCCGCTCTGCACGTCGCTGTGTCCGTGAACAGCACCGAATACGACGGCTTCGGGCTGCTGCTGGAAACCTGCTACTTCACAAACTCTCCCAACGCTAGCGACCCACGCAAACACTTTCTGATCGAAAACAGGTGAGGAACACAGTAATAATCATAGGGTGACTGTGGCTCAGGTGGTAGAGCGGGTCGGCCAATGATCGAAGGGTTGGCGGTTCGATTCCCGCCCTGACACTTGTCAAAGAACTAAACTCCACTTGTGTCATGGTTGTTGTGTCCTTGGGCAAGACACTTCACCCACCTTGCCTCGTGTGAATGTCGATAGTTAGCCTGCTATCGGTGTATGAATGTGTGTATGAATGGTAACGTGGGAAAGGAAAACAGGTCTCCCTTGTAAAAGAGTCTTCGGTCTCAATGGGATTACCTGTATAAATAAAGGTTAAAAAAAAAAAAAAAAAAAAAAAAAACTCGACATGGACGAAATCTGTCGGGAGATGCCCAAAAAATGCTTCAACATTTTGTAAACTTATTTCCTGTCTAAATTATTTTTAAAAAGTATTTAAATTGTTATTGTTATTTAAACTGATGATGTGTGCATTGGAAAAGCTATTTTCTTCTTTACTTTGTTATATCAATATTTTGGAGTGTAAATTTTTAGCACATTTGAATACTGGGGGGATGTGTCCCTCTCAATGTGTTTTATAAATACAACTCTTGAAGCTAGATAACAACAGAATCTGAGCTCCTGTGTGATTGTCTCCTCCCTCCAGGTGTGCTGTTGACCGTCGTCATGTGCAGGTGATAGAGAGCGGTGCTTCTCTGCGAGCTCGTTTCTCTGCTCTACTGTTCCTGTACCACGGGACCTATGAGGACGTTTACCTGCACTGCAGCATCAGCATGTGTGACCGCAGCAGCGCCCCCTGCAGCCCTGTGAGTGAAGTGAACGTTTTGATTGTATTCATTTGTGATTTTCTACTATTATTCTCTCACTCACGCACGCATGCACGTGCTCGCACACACGCACACACACACACACACACACACACACACACACACCCCAACACACACACACACACACACACACACACACACACACACACACACACACACACACACACACACACACACACACACACAACACACACAACACAAAAAATTCATTTGAAACAAGCCCTGCGTTCCAAATCTCATACTCTTTCTTTTTTCTATTCTACATACTACATCTGACCATCAAAAGAATCTAGTTAGGATGCAGTAGGCTACAAGTGGTACATACTTTTACTTATTTATTTCATCATAACATTGCTCCTTGATCTTGCCTCTTGCTTTTATATCCATCTCATCTATGACGTCACTTCCGGTGCGCACTGGATTGTGGGTCTGAATCTCCCTAATAGGACGCTGATTTTAACACTTATTTCTAACCATACTAAATCTGGCCACAAGAATTGGGACATCCTAAACCTTTTAGTAAAGTAAATAACAGAGTATGGGGATTGGAACGCAGCCTTGGTCTTAATGTTCTGATGAATATATGTTTTTCTCTGTTTGTGTCTTCAGGGTTTTGAGGAGCAGAAGACGACGTCGCAGCTTTTTACTTTTTTCATTTTAATCATTAACAGAAAATCAACGTTGATCAATGTAACCAGATATAATCACTAGACGAGTTTACATGAATAATAATAATAATAATAATAATGGATTGGATTTATATAGCGCTTTTTTGGGCACTCAAAGCGCTTCACAGGGTTCCAGGTACTATTCATTCACAGACAGTCATACCAGTGATGGAAGCGTGGCTGCCATTCAGCGCCCACGGCCCCTCAGACCACCACAAATATACAGCAGTCAGTCACATTCATACATGGACACTTATATTCAGATTAAAAACAAAATTTATAAGACCAAAGCTAATCAAACCGTTCCATATAAAGTCATTATTCTGAATTAAAGGGATAAATTGAAGGAAATTTAACTGGGTTGCTGAGCGGTGATTTAAATCTTTTCATTAACCGATCAAAAGAAAAATAGTTCCATGTAAATTATTTTAGCCGATTACTTTCTGGCTATGTTGTTCTGAGCATGCTCACTAACTGGACCTCGTCGGATACAACATTTTAATTTGAACTCAAACTATTTGATATTTAAGTATTATTGGAGGAATTGTAATGAAAGTCAGGAACAACTCACTTTTTTCAAAGATTATTTTTTTGGCATTTTCAGTCTTTATTAGAAAGTACATAGTTGAAATGGGGAGACAGAGAGAGAGAGAGGGGGGATGACCTGCAGTAAAGGTCCACAGGTCGGATTTGAACCCGCGACCACTGCAACGAAGGCAGGAGCCGATATGGTACGCGCTCTATCCACTAAGCCACCGGAGCGCCCCAGATTTGGGCATTTTACGATCTGATCCATTCATTGTATTAAACGTCCATGTAACCAGTAAAGTTTGAATCTGCAAACTGAATTAATTCATTTGGTTTGAAGAAATATTATCCATGTTATTAATCAATCAATTCGTATAAACAGTGTGAAATCAACGACACTTAAAGCTGATTATAATTTTTTGAATTTTTGTGATGATTTAACAAAATTAAAATATATCTATTACACTTTCCATTGAGTCTGTTTTATATGTATTTACTTTTGTATTATGTATTGTGTATGTACGTATGCATTATGCAGAGCAACGCGGTTCCCAAGCCCAGCTGGGCAGGGAACCCTATTGATTTTGAACAGATTTATAATATACAGTGTACATTTTTCTCTGCGTAAACGTGGCTCCACAGCCCTAACCGTAACTCTGTGTGATAAACTAACAAGCAGAGCTAGTACAGACCCCTGCACTCTATGCATACAAAACACTTAAACATGCACACCACTAGGTGGCGCTACAGCATAGAAAACGCATTTGGGGTGTTACAACCTGGCTCAAAGGTGCTCAGGGGGCGCCAGAAACACAAAAAGTTAATCTCACAGCATACCATCTGGGGCCATTCCTGGGACTTACCCTAAGAATTGGTCAACATAAGTCAAAGTGAGAAGGGATTATTAATAATTATTTTTTTAAACAACCCTAACCCTCAACTAAATGAATGGAATTCAATGTAAATAGCTGAAAGGTGGACTGGCTTGCTCCCCCTTAAAATCCGTTTCTGTTTATCCATGAATCAAATGCTTTGGTGGGTATAGTTGTAGGGCTGATGCCAATAGGCAGGGTAAGTGTCATGGACTTAGGACTCTCCTAGTGGGGGATAGTGACCCTACCCTAACCCTACAGAAATTAATGGAATTCAATGTAAATAGCCCAAAAATGGACTGGCTTGCTGTGAAAAGCATCCCCCAAAAAATCTGTTTCATCCCAGCAGCAAATACTTGTGTGGGTATAGTCGTAGGGCTGATGCTAATACTTGGACTTAGTTTCATGGGCGTCAGACTCTCCTTGTGGAGATAGCGACCCTAACACTGACTCTCACATTGCAGCTTACAATGTAAAGCTTTTCACAATGAACCTTGCTGGACTAATACAGATTCAATTGGTTCCACAGTTGTGACACTTTTTGACATGCGACTTGCAGGGCCAGTACATACCGCTGATCTGTAGGCAAACGGAAACAGAAAAGTACACCGACTACAATCAAGGTGAATGCACAATTGACACACTATGGTTCTTAGGTTTGTTAAATTGCTCCACAAGGGGGGCGCCAAAACACGAAAAGTATATATCTCCTTATCCACTTGAGCCTATTTCTCTGCGATCTTTTAGCTTGTTGGTCTATAACTCCCAATCCAAACATCCGACATTCAAAAACTTTATTTCCCCGGATTCTGTGAAGTGAGCGGTCGACGCTCGGACCCGAGTTTAGCCGGAGAGCCAAAGTCTCAAAAATGGGTTGAACTGACATGGTCGGCCATACTTTTTAAGAACCAATAATTGGAGGGTCTGCGGCCATTTGAGTGTATGCACCCTTTATTTTCTGTCAGAAAAATTTGATTTTTTTTTCTTGAACTCCTCAGTGGGTTGGATAAGCTGTCAATAAATGCAATCCATATACACAGAACACATGTGCTGACAACATCCACTGAGAAAACCCTCTTAAAACACATTTCTACATGATTTTGCATCAATTTAATGCAAAACAACGACCATTCCCAGAGGCCTAGCCAAAGTTAAAAAAAAAACATTCCAAATACAGATTTTTATTTGGGATATGTAATAGAGCTCTTTGAGGCCTTTCAGGGTAAGATCCCCCTGTCTCGCTACCTTTTTGCATTCCTAAGTAATTTGCTTCCAAATCAATCATGTCAAAAGTTCAATTTGCCATCATCACACAAACAATGGGGTAGAGATGTGTAACCAATTCTGCTTGAAACCCGCCATCTTCCTGATGACGGTCGTCAATTTTGGTCCCACTGACCCCCCAGGAAGGCCCCAAAATGAACTCGGAACCACCTGTTTAACATAGATTACATGTTGGAATAAGCAGTGTTAAGTACATCTTAAAAAATTTACCTAATTTTAAAATGCTTACATAATGTGTTAAAACTGAATGATTTAATTGTCTTTTTGCTGTTAGTTACACTTTACATTGCTTTTTTACATGTACTAGATGATTTTCATTTTGTTACATGACTTTGTATGTTAGCTCTTTATTTATTTTTTTGTCTTTTATTTTTTGTTTGTCTTTTCTTTTTTTCTTTACTCATTCTTTATGTATTTTAATGTAGGTGGACATCCTTCAAAGCCTTCGGGTTCTTTGTCCACCCGTGCATTCATGTATGTCAAGCGCATCTTCTTGCCATTTTTTAATCTTGTTTATTTGCACAAATACACACTAAACTAACTAAACTAAACTAAACTAAACTTAAACTAACAAACTAAACTAAGTGAAGCTGGTAAAAAATTTAAAAAAGAGCCCCTTTTATTCTAACCCAATTCATCTTTTGGGATCATCAATAGTGATTATGAGGGAAATCCTGTAAAACCCTCAAAGCTCAAATCACAAGCGATTTATTCTCTTTGTCATGTTGCTGACACCAGCACAGTGTTGCACAACACTGCTGGCAGCTAGTGAGAGGTGTGTGTGTGTGTGTGTGTGTGTGTCAGTGTGTGTGTGTGTGTGTGTGTGTGTGTGTGTGTGTGTGTGTGTGTGTGTGTGTGTGTGTGTGTGTGTGTGTGTGTGTTGTGTGTGTGTGTGTGTGTGTGTGTGTGAGAGGAAAGGTGTGTGTGTGTGTGTGAGAAAAGGGTGTGTGAATGTCAGTGTGTGTGTGTGTGTGGAGAGAGAGAAGTGAGAGAGAGATGCAGATGTGTAGTGTGGAGAGAGTGTGTGATGTGAGAGAGAGAGAGAGAGGGTGTGTGTGTATGTCAGTGTGTGTCAGAGAGAGAGGGAAAGAGAGAGAGGGTGTGTGTGAGAGAGAGGGACAGAGAGAGAGAGAGGTGTGTGTGGGTGTCGACACTTCAAGACCTTTTGTAGTTCTTCTACATTCTTTGACATACGTCTTCAGGTTGACACGACCAGCCAGGTCCGACCAGTTTTTCAGAAACCTGGCCAATTGTCCAACCAGCCGGGTCATACCACAATGAAGCTGACGAGCAGCATCATCCTGTTTTAATCATTGTAACCACCAAGGCTTTCTGTATTGTTTCAAAAAATAAAAAATGAAAATACACCTTAAAAAGTTCTTAATGCAAAGAAAGATACAAGGAACAAATAAGTTGGAAATAACTGAAGGAACAGATTTGTGTTCAAAGATTAAGAACTGTTTTGTAATGATTTCAGTAATGCTTTCAGTAATTTTGCAGTGATGAGAGCAGAATGAACTAAGCCTAAATGTTGCAACCAAACATAGGCCAACTTTATAGTTTTGAAGGGTATGTTGGTTTGGTTATTCATGTAGAGAACCGCCTTTTTTTTCTTTTTTGCGTGAAGAAATTGTTGTTGATGTTAATTTTTAAGCGTTATTTATTTCAACAATACCACCAAAAGATTTCAAATGATTTATTGTCATGTGCCGAAATACCAAAAAGTGCAATTTTTGGTGCAGTCAATTAGTGTAAATGCATCTTATACAAGAAACTTGTAGCATAGAAAACGTGCAAATTGTGAAAAAACTTTTAGTTTGCTTTAGTGAATACTAAAGAAGAGCAATGTCTCTGTGTGAACTGATTATTTTGTAGAGATCTGCTGATCTGTTAAACAATTGTGTGAGTGGGAATCAAAATAAATTGGTATGCTGGGCTAAGTCAGAAATGTACGTGCTACTATTGTAAAATAATAAGCCCTTGCTCCCCCACCTGTCCCTGCAAATCCCTTGGTTGATAAGATAGTTATTCTCTCTACAATTACATGTATGTGTTTATTGAGGGATGAGCGCACTCACACCATTGATACAGTAAAGCATGGGTAAGGGGGGGGGAGGCATTGATTTGAGGATCTTCAGGGGCCCAGCCCAGATACCAATCCTCAAGTATGAAGAACTCTTTGAATTAACTTGAAAAACGTCATTAGATCCAACGCTTACAGAAATGAGAAAGAAAAAACATGTCAACGAGCGTTGCCAGTGCCGATAGCCAAAGCAACACAAACAGCTTTCATAGCCTCGCCTCATTGCAAACTATTCAATATCTATTCAAAGTTGGGTGTTTACACAGAGCCGCGGCTCCACTTAAGGCCATTTAAAAAGCAGTAGAATAGCAGAAATGTTTTAAATGTTTCAGATTGAGCACAGCAGAGTGTAACTGTTTCAAACATAATCCATCCTATAAACCCTTTGTGTGCCAAATGGTGACAAGATTGGGTTCTGATATTAAACAGTTTTGGCTGGATTATATTTCCTGAGTCGTTCCACATGTACCTGCTACTTGTGTCTGGGTGTGGTTGTGAAAAGTATTTGGACCCCATGAAAAAACAGGTTGGGTACCTTTTGTAGTTCTTCTACATTCTTATAAACAGGACAGGCTAGTTACTCTGTAATTTTCCTGTCTACAAATAGGTTTTCAGGGACCCAGCCAATTGTGTGGTCAGGCCTGACGTGCGCTACATGTTACAGGCATTGAGTTGAGACACACCCAGTGATCAATATAAGAGGTAAACTCCTTCCCATCTCAGACGGACTGCAGCGACCGCCGACATGACACCAGCCTTCATCATCCTCCTCTGCGTCGCGCTCAAGGTATTTACACTTTTCAACTCCTTTGTGATTTTCTTCTACTAATGACATCTATTGCAGGATGCCCAAGTGAACAAAAAGTGTATTTTTCTATACTTAAAGTATATTTGAAGTGTATTAAAAGTTTGCAAGTATATCAGCACCCTATGTACTTATTTAACCCTCATGCACCACTGGGACCATTTTCTGCCTTTTGGCCTTTTTTCGTTTTTTGAATAACTTTAGCTGTGCTTATGTTAGCCTAATATATTTTGGCCAGGGTTAATTTTTATGCAGATCATTTCTGAATTTCTACTCAGCAACTTCATAGCACCTATAATAAAGGCAGGACATTTTTTTGTTACACAGAAGACCCTAAGACCATTTTCTGCCGTCATTGACTTCCATTCAAAACGGCCTATTTTCCAAATTTGATCCTGCTGACAATCCAGCATAAAATATATCTTTCTATTATGTTGTGCTTTCATCCTTGACAAAAGGCATCAAAATTCGTGATTTTCACCCCAACTACTAGGTGGTGCCCTTTAGGTATAATTTGCATGGGGTTGAATGACAGGCTATTTTCCTGGTTGTCAGTCCTGCAATATTTTTGCCCCCCAAAGGTCAATGTAAAAAAATATTTCAACCTAAATGGTGTTGATGTGTTGGTAGGGATACCAGTGTGTGGTGTATATGTAGATATTGAGATATTATGGTTTGTGTGTGTGTGTACAGACAGCCAAACTTCAAACACCCAAATGTGTATGTAAAAAATGGCTCAATTTGAAAGCATTAAAATCGGTAAAAACCTATCTTTTTCAAACCATAGCCATGTTGACAGACAAATGTAAATGTGAGGTTATTAGGCATGCATCCCAAACTTAAGACACCAACATTACACTTTTTACCCCCACTTAGCTGAATTATTCATTTACTTCAGCTTTTACTGGTAAGTCAAAATGCTCCCTAAAACAATTTTATTTAATCATTTTTGTCATTTCTTAGAGTTGCAGACCTATACATAAAACAATTAGCAACACATGAAAGGATAGGATCCATATTGATACCTAAGGGTTGTGTCTGTGTGTTTGTTGTGAAATTATTGTGTGTGCGTATGTGTGTGTCTTTGTGTGCTTCCATACATATGCAGCAAAAAGGTGCTATTTTGGGCTTTCAGTTGGCTGCTCACCCAGCATGCACAAAAGTTCACTGACACTCTCCCAAAACTGTGTGTGTGTGTGTGTGTGTGTGTGTGTGTGTGTGTGTGTGTGTGTGTGTGGGTTTGTGTGTGTGTGTGTGTGTGTGTGTGTGTGTGTGTGTGTTGTGTGTGTGTGTGTGTGTGTGTGTGTGGTGTTGTGTGTGTGTGTGTGTGTGTGTGTGTGGGGTGTGTGTGTGTGTGTGTGTGTGTGTGTGTGTGGTGTTGGTGTGTGTGTGTGTTGTGTGTGTGTGGTGTGTGTGTGTGTGTGTGTGTTGTTGTGTGTGTGTGTGTGTTTTGTGTATGCATAATAAGGCCAAATTTTTTGTGAAAAAATAATAATTTTAAGCATTAAAAGCAAACAAAAATCAACTAATATTAAATATGTATGTACAGAGCTCAAGTGGGGTAAATGGTTTATAAAAAAAAGTAAAAAAAAACATTATTGTATAATACTTTTATGGCAGTTATTGGGCGTGGCTTCTTGTGGCCCTTAGGGTCTCCTGTGTAACAAAAAAGTTAGGGAGGCCTGAGGGTTAAGTATATTATTTTGTGTGCTATGTTTGAGTGTATTTTTAATGTGCTTAAGTATAGTCATGAAAAATGTGCTATGTGTGAGTGTATGTCTTAATATGCTTAAAGGTGGGGTATGTGATTTCTGATTGGTCAAAATTAACATGAGCTGTACACTTTGACCAATCAGGGCGATTCTAAAAAAAAAAAAAAAAAAAAAAAAAAATCCGATTCTATGTTCTTATTGGCTGTTGGGACTGTCAACTGTTCAAATCTCTATCACAACTGCTATTTTCTCCCCAAATTCTCCACCCCAGCTTTAAATATAGTTCTAAAAATTGTGTTAAGTTTGAATGTATTTTTAATATGCTTAAAGCTGGGGTGGAGTATTTGGGGAGAAAATGGCAGTTGGGATAGAGATTCGAATCCAAATACCTCAACCGCTCCACTTGTTCTCATTGGTCCCTCCCCTATGGTCCCTCCCTGACACACTCTACACCAACAAAGTCTTGCCAAAGTGAATGGACAGTCCCAACAGCCAATAAGAACAGAGAATCGGAGCCTCGCTCTGATTGGTCAAATTGTCAGCTCATGTTAACTTTGACCAATCAGAAATCATATACCCCAGCTTTAAATAGTATACTTGAGTACAGAATACAGTCATGCCCAAAATTATTCATATACCCCTGGCACATTTTGACTTAAAGTTACTTTTATTCAACCAGCAAGTTTTTTGTTTGTTTGGAAATGACACAGGCTTCTCCCAGAAGATAATAAGACCATGTACAAGAGGCATCATTGTGGAAAAAAATATTTTTCAACTTTTCTTTACATTTGAACAAAAAGTGGCATGTCAACAATTATTCATACTCTTCTCAATAATCAATAGAAAAGCCCTTATTGGCTATTGTAGCAATCAAACTTTCCTATAATTGCTGACCAGCTTTTTTGTATGTCTCCACTGGTATTTTTGCCCTTTCATCTTTAGCAATGAGCTCCAACTCTTTCAGTTTGAAGCGTCTCACTGCCATCACCCTGATCTTTAGCTCCCTCCACAGATTCTCAATTGGATTCAAGTCAGGACTCTGGCTGGGCCACTGTAAAACGTTAATGTGTTTGTCCGCTCACCATTTCTTCACCACTCTTGCTTTGTGTTTTGGGTCAGAGGGGGCGCCCTTGCCCACTGCGCCACGGGCGCCCCCATCCTTTTTTTAACTTAACATACGATCTAACTTGAATCTATACGGGTCTATTTGCCACTGTGGTTAAAACATTTATTATTTCTCTTTTGGATTTCTCCATGCAGGTTGATTTAGAAAATAGTGTCTTGATTATTGTACGTTGTTAGTGACTCTGTGGATCAAATTAGACTCAAACAAGAATCATCTTTGACTCTGGACACCTCCTCCTCCTTCTGCCATTTGGTCCAAAGAAAATCTATACACCTTTTCTTTTTTACCTTTTCCCACATAAATCTATAGATTTTTCTTTGGAAAAAATTTCTTCTCTTTTGGGTTTCTCCATCCAGGTTGATTCACAACCAACCCAAGCCGGCTCCGTGACGTTTTCCTGCGGTGGCAGACAGTGCCCTTCTGGTCAGGACTGCCTCCTGGTGGACGGCACATCTCGCTGCATGGACCCGTGTGATCACTACACGCCGCTAGACAATGCCTGGAGAGCCACAGACATCAGGAGGGGGCCGCCTTTTCACTGCGACCGAAACACAGTCGGTCAGGGCTGGTACCGTCTGTTCCTCGGTAGCAGCAGCGTTCAGATGCCAGAGAGATGCATTGATTGGCTCATGTGTGGAACTGCTACTCCACTGTGGCTGCAGACGCCCCACCCGCGGCTCTCTGCAGGCATCATAGAGGCCCAGGTTTGTGGCAGCAAAAATGGTAATGGTAATCCCCAAGGAGGCTGCTGCCACTTCAAGGAAAAGCCAATCCATGTGAAAGCCTGCCCAGGAAACTACTACGTCTACAAGTTCATAAGCCCCAGTCAATGCGCTCTAGCATACTGTGCAGGTAAGCAACAAGTTCCTTCTCTGCGTCACATTGTGGTATCAACGTTAAGCCAAATGCTAAGATCAAGATCCAAAGGCTTCCGCTGCTAAAGCACAAAGTTATGAGTCTAGTTCTTCAGACTGACAGTGAATGGAATCCTTATTCCATATTGTATGTGGAGATGATCATGTCTTTGGATAATTCAGACCTTTGGTACCATCAGATTCTCTAGTCGACTAATTTGTTTTCTGCTCCTCATCAGATGTCAACACAAAAATACCTGTGTGTAACACCTGCACTGAAGCTCAGACCTGTGTGAGAAAAGGCACCGTCTGGAGGTGTGAAGGTGAGTCTGAGTGACCATGAAACATCCACCATTCCACATGATTTACCTTGATGGTTTTGACACAAAAAGAGTTTGGTGTAGGGGAGAACGGGGTAATGTGAGACACTTTTTACATTTGCTCCCCTCTAAGCGAGCTAAACTGATTTATCAGTAAAATGTACACATTTCCAATTAATTCAGGATGTTTCCTAGCAATGGACATTATCAGAATGTATTCAGGACAAAGGGCAGTGAAAATATGGTTGTTTTAAAAAAAGTTTTCTTGGGTCTCACTTTACCCCAGTTTAGGGGTAAACTGAGGCTGACTAGCGAAATCAAGGGGGTAAACTGATCCACTTACTTTTTCCACTCTGAAACTACCATAACAACACATTTTGTAACAGTTAGAATCCTGACAGCTAGTTTGAAAACCACATATTCCAGAACTACTGTCGGACTAGTAACAAAATCATGGGGTTTGGTCAATTAAGCAAAACATTTTTCTAAACACTCGAAAGTAACTCTGATACAAATACAACATATAATTCATATTCAATAATTAACATTCAAAGGACAGATAGAACCAGTTAGATTAAAACACAGTCTGGGGTCAGAACACAAGACCCATAGAGCTAAAAACGAGGCATTGCCAGACTGCTGTGGGGAATATAAATAGGTTATTATGAGCAAAAGATCGATGCTCTTCCGACAAATAAGAAATAGGGGCATGGGGTTATCTGACTGGAGTATATTGGGGGGGGAGGGAGGTTTTCAGAAAGGGGGAGAGTGACAAAAGGAGAATGTTTTTTTTTTTTTTACACTTTGGCAGTTTCTAGGCACACCGTGGACACATATTTATGTTGAAAAACTTCAAAAAAGTGCATTTATATAATATGGAAGCTTTAAATATAATGGATTCATTAAAAGAGGGCACAGACACTGTCTCACTTTACCCCACATCATTTATCTCACTTTACCCTACAATCTGAGAAAAAACTACCTCTCTTAGCAATTCAGGCTAATCTTCAGTTAGCATCATCACATGGTTGGTACTGGGCGGCAGTGGCGAAGTGGGTAGGGATCTCGCCTCTGGTGTGCAGGGTCGGAGGTTCGATCCCCGTCTCCCCGCCACATGTCGAAGTGTCCCTGGGCAAGACACTGAACCCGAATTGCTCCCGGTAGTTAGCTTAGTTAACTTAGCACGTAGTGCTAAGCCTACCCTGCGTGGTAGCTGCTGCTATCGGTGTATGAATGTGTGTGTGACTGGGTGAATGTGTACAAAAAACAATGTAAGCGCTTTGAGTCTGTGATAACGGAGATATAGCGCTATACAAGTCCATTTACCTCATAAACAAGTTTTTCTACCTGAATCAATTTTCTTTGGCAAACAGTTGATAAAGTTGACAGCAAGAAAATTTACTTTCACATGCAAAACAAATATTTTCGTGAAAAAAACCATGCTTACAACAGCACAATGAAGTCATCTCCCTCATGGGCAAGGGGAAATGAGAGGGGATTGAAAACATAATGCTCACATGACCATAAATGTGTTCCGTTGCTTAGATACAGGGGGTGTCTCACATTACCCGATGTCTCACATTAGCTCGTTCTCCCTACAGTAAGCACAGTGCAGTTGGTTTTCATCACATGTGACCTGAGAAAGTATCAAAGCACTAATTTGATATCTTACAGAATGGTTGTATTTGTGTCCAACAAAAAGCTACATTTTCATCACAAGTAGCCTATCTTTACTCTGATTTGTACCAAACATAATAGGTATCTTCTTCCAGTGTGATGAGGAAATATACATTTAAGGCATTATTTGTTGTTGAGACTATTTTTTTAAACCAAGTGAAAATGAAGTATTAACAGTTTAAAGGGATATTCAGGATGTTTTGAAGTGGTTGTATGGGATACTTCGGCAATAGTAAATGTGTTAACTTGTGAAAATGGGAGAGATGTTGCTGTAGCAGGAGTCAGCATTGTACTGTTGCAGAGGGGGCCAGATGAAAAAGTTTTTCACCAAATATATGAATGCTTGCCTAAAACCTAAATATCGGTTCAATTGTATGTTAAACTGAGATTGTTTCCACATCTTTATTTTTGCTAATCAGCTGCTTGACTCAGAGCTACTGCAGATTACTCAAGAGACAAGAAAACAAAAACTAATATCTGTCTGGCTGCAAACTCAGCTGTGGGACAAAATCTCAGTTTAGCTTGCAATTGAACAGAAATGTAGGTTTTAGGTTAGCATTTATTTATGTGGTGAAAAAACGTTTTTCTTCTGGCCCCCTCTGCAATAGTAGGGGAGAACAGGGTAATTTGTCACACGGGTTGGTTGTCACAATCGTTATATCTCGGAACCAGAAGGCGCTGTCTATGAAATTTTGGTATGTAAATATCCAGAATTGGGATCAGAGGTCACCTACATAGTCTTCCTTGGAGTTAGACTGCTGAATTTGAGGTGAGACGACTACTCAGTATTTTTCTTCTAGGCTTTTACACAATGGGTTTATGACAAAACACTTGTTACCCATACAAAGTGTGAAGGGTAAACTATATTTTAGATTGTGGTTAGCAAGCTAATTAGTTGTCAGATGGTTGTTGGCCTTGATGCTATCAAGAAATTCAAGTTGGGGTTGGTCGTCACATTTTTTGGAGGGTTGGTTGTCACATGTTATCTCAAGGCTGCAGCCAGAAAAGGAATTGTCAAGCTGTATCCTCACTGACACCCCAGAGAAGGAAAGAATAGAGCAGGAAAAGGCAGCTAGCAAAAAGGGACAACCCAGTGCATCCCAAACTAGACCAGCTGCCAAGGCTACAGTAAGTTATGTAGGCCTATTTTTCAACTTGACAATGCAATGAAACTTTCAAATGTAGTTCTACTTTCTTGCCTTATTTTTAAGATTATTCTCATTAAGATAACATTATGACAAACAACCCCATAGTGTTTGACAACCGACCCCTTGATGGGGTTGGTTGTCACAATGTGTAAGGGTGTCTTTGATGATTAATTTCTTCTTTATTACAATAAGATAGAAAAAGTGAGGGGTACATATTTCAAGCCAACACCTTAAGCTTCAATTTAATGTAGGAATGACTATTGAAAGATGTTTAGGTGATAAGCAATTCTCACTAGAGTAAAACGTGTGCCTACTTACCCCGTTCTCCCCTACAATGCTGACTACTGCTACAGTAACCTCCCCCCTAAATTCTTTATAATGACTGTGCTGATCACCATCTCCATAAGTTAACAGACTAACTACGCCTAAGTACTCCATTCAACCCTATTTCAAAGATGAACTATCCGTTAAGTACTGTCAAACTGATGAAATTGATAATCTTTGCTTTTTTCTGGTGAAATCAAAACCTGCTGTTGCAATGTCGGTTGAAAGAGATTTTGCTTTGACTTCAAACATAAATTGTCTCATCAGTTTCTACAACCACACCTGCTCCAACACCACTAAGTTCTCCAGTGAGGCTGGATGGCTCCGGCAGTAGCTGCTCTGGCAGAGTGGAAGTCTTCCATGACGGCCAGTGGGGGACAGTGTGTGACGACGGCTGGGACAAGAGTGATGCTGGAGTGGTCTGTCGACAGGTTGGCTGTGGCAGGGCTCTGGCAGCTCCACAAGGCGGACATTTTGGACCGGGAAGTGGACCAATCTGGCTAGATGAAGTTGACTGTGCAGGAAATGAGTCATCACTATCAGACTGTAGACATCCGGGACTAGGCAGACACAACTGTGGACATGATGAAGACGCTGGTGTTATTTGTGAAGGTAAATGTCTATACATAGGGGAGAGTGGGGTGAAGTGAGCTAAAATGATTTATCCGTCAAATGTACACATTTCCCATTAATTCAGGAAGTTTCCTAGCAGTGGAAATTATCAGAATTTATTCAGGATGAAGGGCAGTGAAAATATGATTGTTTTAAAAAAAGTTGTCTTGTGTCTCACGTTACCCCAGCTTAGGGGTAAACTAAGACAGACCAGAGAAATCAAGGGGGTAAACTGATCCACTTACTTTTTCCACTCTGAAACTACAATAACAACACATGTTGTAACAGATAGAATCCTGACAGCTAGCTTGAAAACCACATATTCCAGAACTAATGTCGGACTAGTAACAGAATCATGGGGTTTGGTCAATCAAGCCTGTTTTTTTTCCCTAAAAACTTGAAAGTAACTCTGATCAAGTAGAACATATAATTCATAATGTTTTAATTAACATTCAAATGACAGATTGAACCAGTTAGATTAAAACACAGTCTGGGGGTCAGAACACAGGACCCTTAGAGCCAGCTAATGTCTGGGGGTCAGAGCAAAGGCAATTAGAAACAGCTTGCCAAACCATGCCATTGCTGACACCCCTTCAACCATTCAACCCCCACCTCTGGACCGCAGTGTCTCTATTCAAACTAGTCTCCTTGCTACCTTAAATATGATGGATTCATTAAAAGAGGGCACAGACACTGTCTCAATTTACCCCACAGCATTTGTCTCACTTTACCCTACAGTCTGAGAAATAACTACCTCTCGTAGCAATTCAGGCTAATCTTCAGTTAGCATCATCACATGGTTTCATATGTTGGTACTTCATCAACATGTATGATCTAAGTATTTCTACCTGAATCAATTTTCTTTGGCACAACAGTTGATTAAGTTGACAGCAAGAAAATGTACTTTTACATGCAAAAAAAATATTTTTGTGAAAAAAAACATGCTTACAACTTTACCATGAGGTCCTCTCCCACATGGCCAAGGGGAAATGGGAGGGGCTTGAAAACATAATGCTCACATGACCATAAATGTGTTCCATTACCTAGATACAGGGGGTGTCTCACTTTACCCGATGTCTCACATTACCTCGTTCTCCCCTACAGTAACCACAGTGAAGTTGGTTTTCATCACATGTGACCTGAGAAAGTATCAAAGCACTAATTTGATATCTTACAGAATGGTTGTATTTGTGTCCAACAAAAAGCTACATTTTCATCACAAGTAGCCTATCTTTACTCTGATTTGTACCAAACATAACAGGTATCTTCTTCCAGTGTGATAACGAAATATACATTTAAGGCATTACTTTTTGTTCAGACCATTTTTTTAAACCAAGTGAAAATGAAGCTGAAGTATTAACAGTTTAAAGGGATATTGTTTATAATGTTTTGAAGTGGTTGTATGGGATACTTCGGCATAGTAAGTGTGTTAACTTGTGAAAATGGGAGAGATGTTGCTGTAGCAGAAGTCAGCATTGTACTGTTGCAGAGGGGGCCAGACGAAAAAGTTTTTCACCAAATATATGAATGCTTGCCCAAAACCTAAATATCAGTTCAATTGTATGCTAAACTGAGATTGTTTCCACAGCTTTATTTTTGCCAATCAGCTGCTCGACTCAGAGCTACTGCGGATTACTCAAGAGAAAAGAAATCAAAAACAAATATCTGTCTGGCTGCCAACTCAAGCTGTGGGAAAAAATCTCAGTTTAGCTTGCAATTGAACAGAAATGTAGGTTTTAGTTTAGCATTTATATACGTGGTGAAAAAAGGTTTTTCTTCTGGCCCCCTCTGCAACAGTACTATTTTGACTTCCGCTACAGTAACCTCCCCCCTAAATTCTTTATAATGTCTGTGCTGATCACCATCTCCATAAGTTAACAGACTAACTGTGCCAAAGTATTCCATGCAACCCTACTTCAAAGATGAACTATCCGTTAAGTACTGTCAAACTGATGAAATTGATAATTTTGCTTTTTGCTGGTGAAATCAAAACCTACTGTTGCAATGTCTGTTGAAAGAGATTTTGCTTTGACTTCAAACAGAGAGTTCTCCAGTGAGGCTGGTCGGCTCCGGCAATACCTGCTCTGGCAGAGTGGAAGTCTTCCATGACGGCCAGTGGGGGACAGTGTGTGGCGACCTCTGGGGGCTGAGTGATGCTGAAGTGGTCTGTCGACAGGTTGGCTGTGGCAGGGCTCTGGGGGCTTCAGGAAGAGCACGTCATGGACAGGGAAGTGGACCAATCTGGCTAGATGATGTTCAGTGTTCAGGAACTGAGTCATCACTAACAGACTGTGCACATCTGGGACTAGGCAAACACGACTGTAGACATGATGAAGACGCTGGTGTTATTTGTGAAGGTAAATGTCTATACATAGGGGAGAGTGGGGTGAAGTGAACTAAAATGATTTATCAGTCAAATTGACACATTTCCCATTAATTCAGGGTTTTTCCTATCAATGGAAATGATCAGAAAATATGGTTGTTTAAAAAAAAGTTTTCTTGTGTCTCACTCGCTAAGGGGTTAACTGAGACAGACCAGAGAAATCAAGGGGATACAATTAATCCACTTACTTTTTCCACTCTGAAACTACCACAACAACACATTTTGTAACAGTTAGAATCCTTACAGCTAGCTTGAAAACCACATTTTCCTGTCGGACTAGTAACAGAATCATGGGGTTTGGTCAATCAATCACGTTTTTTTTCCTAAAAACTTGAAAGTAACTCTGATCAAATACAACATATAATTCATAATTAAGTACGGGCCCTCAATAACTTATTGTTATCCACCATACTTATTCTTCTTATTTCTTCCGCCACATTTTCTAGCTCTATCTCCTCCCACACCGTTGCATGTAGAAACGTGCATCCCCACCCCAAGGGGTGCGCTATTATTCAGTTTTTTGATTTTCCACAAGGGGGCGCTGTTATTAAGCCCCGACTGAACAAAGTTTGAGAGGCCACGCCCCTCACCAGGTCCTCTCTTTCATGGCCAAGGGGAAATGGGAGGGGCTTGAAAACATAATACTCACATGACCAAAAATGTGTTCCGTTGCTTAGATACAGGGGGTGTCTCACATTACCCGATGTCTCACATTAGCTCGTTCTCCCCTACAGTAAGCACAGTGCAGTTGTTTTCATTACATATGACCTGAAAAAAGTATCAAAGCACTAATTTGATATCTTACAGAATGGTTGTATTTGTGTCGACAAAAAGCTACATTTTCATCACAAGTAGCCTATCTTTACTCCGATTTGTACCAAACATAATAGGTATCTTCTTCCAGTGTGATAAGGAAATATACATTTAAGGCATTACTTTTTTCCAACACCACCAGGTTCTCCAGTGAGGCTGGTCGGCTCCACAAGCTGCTCTGGCAGAGTGGAAGTCTTCCATGACGGCCAGTGGGGGACAGTGTGTGGCGACCTCTGGGGCTGAGTGATGCTGAAGTGGTCTGTCGACAGGTTGGCTGTGGCAGGGCTCTGGAGGCTCCAGGACGTGCACATTTTGGACCGGGAAGTGGACCAATCTGGCTAGATGATGTTCAGTGTTCAGGAACTGAGTCATGGCTATCAGACTGTGCACATCCGGGACTAGGCAAACATGACTGTGGACACTTTGAAGACGCTGGTGTTACTTGTGAAGGTAAATGTCTATACATAGGGGAGAGTGGGGTGAAGTGAGCTAAAATTATTTATCAGTCAAATTTACACATTTCCCATTAACTCAGGATTTTTCCCATCAATGGAAATTATCAGAAATTATTCAGGATGAACGGCGGGGAAAATATGATTGTTTTCTTGTGTCTCACTTTACCCCAGCTTAAGGGTAAAATGACACAGAGCAGAGAAATCAAGGGGGTAAAACTTCCTAAATAGTAGGGTTTGAATAGCAGTTGGAGATTAAATCAAGATAATAGTCAGATTTGGCATTCCTTCTTTGTGTTTTTTTCCCTTCTTCTTTCCTTGTTATATTATGCTTGTAAAATTTTTTTTAAAAAATGTAAGCAGTTCGTTATTGTGTATAGATGTCAAGAGATATGCACAAATGCTTTCAATAAAAAAATATTTGAAACAAAAACTTCTCTTCCTTTTTCAGAACTGCCGTAGGGCCTCCTCCGATCAGCTTGCTGCTGCTGTCGGACCAATCAGCTGTGAGTATTTCCCGTTAATAAAAACAAATCTGTTCTTCATTGAAAAAGCCCTACGTTCCAAATCTCATACTCTTAATGCTTCAAGTGGGACATACTTTTACTTGTTTATTTCATCATAACATGGCGCCTTGATCTTCTCCTTGGTTTTATATCCGTCTCATCCCTGTTTGTTTTCAAACTGGGGCTCCGTTGATGCGACATCACTTATGGTGCACTGCGCACTGGATTGTGGGTCAGAATCGCCAAAATAGCATGCTGTTTTCAACACCGCCAGATCTAGTAGGACATCTGGGTATTTCTAACCATACTAAATCCGACCCCAAGAATCAGGACATCCTAAATATTTTTTCTACCAAACTAAATAGTAGAAAGTATGGTAACTAAATAACAGAGTATGGGGATTGGAACGCAGCCTTGGTCTTAATGTTCTGATCGATAAATGTTTCTCTGTTTGTGTCTTCAGGGTTTTGAGGAGCAGAAGACGACGTCGCAGCTTTTTACTTTTTTCATTTTAATCATTAACAGAAAATCAACGTTGATCAATGTAACCAGATATAATCACTAGACGAGTTTACATGAATAATAATAATAATAATAATGGATTGGATTTATATAGCGCTTTTCTGGGCACTCAAAGCGCTTTACAGGGTTCCAGGTACTATTCATTCACACACAGTCATACCGGTGATGGAAGCGTGGCTGCCATTCAGCGCCCACGGCCCCTCAGACCACCAGCTCAAGCATACAGCAGTCAGTCACATTCACACATGGACACTTGTGTGAATGTACCCTGAGTTTACCCTGCTGCCATCAGGGCGCAGATACAGGCTTCCACTTTGCCGAACTAACCGATAGCAGGCTAACTATCGACATTCACACGAGGCAAGGTGGGTGAAGTGTCTTGCCCAAGGACACAACAACCATGACACAAGTGGCAGGGCGGGAATCGAACCACCAACCCTTAGATTAATTGGCCGACCCGCTCTACCACCTGAGTCGTCCCAATTGAACCCTTTTGGCATCATAACATCTGATCCATTCATTGTATTAAACGTCCATGTAAACAGTAAAGTTTGAATCTGCAAACTGAATTGATTCATTCAGTTTGAAGAAATATTATCCATGTTAACTAATCAATCAATCCTTATAAACTGTGTGAAATCAGCAACACTTAAAGTTGATTATTAATTGTATTTTTGTGATGATTAAACAAAAATAAAATATATATATTGCACCTTCCATTGAGTCTGTTTTGTATTATGTATTAATCATGTATGTATGTATCAGTGGCGTGGCGTGGGGATTTTTTTTGAGGAAGCTAAGTGAGACAACACCTTTAATCTAAATGTGTATTGGAAGGTGGGGGACAGAAAATAGTAGGCTACATCGCATCTCTCTCTCTCTCTCTCTCCTAATCATTTTATTAAATTACAACACTACTTAAGACAACCCAGAACAACTTCAGTGGATATGCAGTACCAATGCAACTTGATCCAGGCACAATTAGAAAAAAAATAACACAAAACACAACACACATAGCTACACGGACAGTTCAGGGAACAGTAAAGCTGCACCGGGAGAAGGTGTGTATTTTACTCACTATTTGTAGAGGAAGGCCATTAGCTGAAGTTTGCCGCTACCAGCTAGCCACTCGGTGCGGACATAGTTCTCCTCACGGAAAGTGCGATAAACTTGCTTTCTCTCCACACGCATTGGCCTGCCGTCAGATCTGATTTTTAATGGCTCCTCAATTGGCCGTATGGTAAAATAATTTGTTACTAAATACTCAAAATCTCCACCCTCCATAGCTGTTCTTGCTAATATAATAACAATGCAAACATGCTTAAACGTGCTTGTTACATGTAATTTATGATCATCAAAGGGAAATATGAGACAGTTTCAGAAATATTTCAAAGTTCCTCGTAGCACCTTTAAAGTCCAAACTTCCTCTTGGTCTTACTGGCTACATGTAGCTCGTTATGCTATGCTATCGTTATGCTATCGCTAATGATGCTGCTATGACCAACACATTACCAGTCCTGGGTCTAAATGCTAATATCCTGTGAATGGAGCATTAACTGTTAAGTGAACTTAATAAGTCTAGCTGAGGACTGTGTTAATGGCTGGCTTTTAAACGACAGAAAGAGAGAGAGAGAGAGTGTGTGTGTGTGTGTGTGTGTGTGTGTGTGTGTGTGACTGTGTGTGTCACTGAGTGTGTGTGTGTGTGTCACTGTGTGTGTGTGTGTGCGTGTGTGTCACTGTGTGTGTGTGTGTCTGAGAGTGTCTGAGGGTGTGTATTTGACACTGTGTGTGAGAGAGAGATAGACAGAGAGATAGACAGACAGAGAGAGAGAGAGAGAGAGAGAGAGGAGAGAAAGAGAGGAGAGAGAGAGAGAGAGAGAGAGAGAGAGAGAGAGAGAGAGAGAGAGAGAGAGAAAGAGAGAGAGAGACAGAGAGAGAGGGAGAGAGAGAACGATTTAAAGAAATTAAAATAGCCCCTAACAGCCTATGATAGCCATCGTTACGTTTTCACACTATTAAGACAGCGCCGGTCTGTGTGACTGTGGACACAATTAACCGTTCTAAAGTTAAAGACACATTTAGAGATGGAGAGAGTGTTTAAGTTAAAGCCGGGAGCATTTAGCTGATAAGAGTTAATGGTCTGGTGCAAAGCCTGGACACTGGCTATGAACCTGCTCTTTGTCTGTCACTGTAAAGCTTAAAGGGGTTAGATTTCTCTATCAACAAGGCTTTAAAGATATAGTGCGTAACTTTTTTACATATTAATTAAGAGTCGGTTACATTCAAGCCATCGCCAAAACGAGTTGACACAAAGTTGATTAAGCCTATTATCAGCTCCACAAAACTCTCTCTGTATTTCTCAGTATGGCAGCGTTTACAAACTAATGCCCCCCCCCCCCCCCCCCCCGACACTGGTGCAGGAGCTCAGAAAAATCCAAAGAGCCCAAGAAATGTTTCAGTTGTTGATTCTACTGCTACGAAAAAAACTTGGACGTACAGCAGAAGGTATAAAATCCATGTGCCATCACTGAAGGCTTTACCTCATGTAGATGGCGATGCACCGACAGTGTTGTTGTAATTACTCAGAATTCCTCATGGGGGTGACAGAAGTTACGCACTGTAGCTAAGTTAAATCCAATTGCGCATTAAAAGATGTAGGATACTGTGCCAATACATGATGTCAAAAGCAGTTTGCCAAAAAGAAACGAAATGTCCAACTACATCCGGTTTGTGTAAGGCTTATCAGTTACATTTTCCATATACATGAAGTTACGCACCATAACTTTAATTCATAATTTTAACCATAATTCATATACATTTACTTTAAAGGTATTTGAAACCAAAAACCCGTTAATGTCTCCTACACAGTGTAAGGGCCTAATGTCTGCCATAAAGCTCTCTGAGGTGGGAGTGCTGACAGCAGTGTGTGTGTGTGTGTGTGTGTGTGTGTGTGTGTGTGTGTGTGTGTGTGTGTGTGTGTGTGTGTGTGTGTGTGTGTGTGTGTGTGTGTGTGTGTGTGTCAGCAGCGTGAAAGATTATAACAAGAAGAATGTGATTTTAAGGAGGAGGTTTCAGACGAACAGTTTAAATGGCCGTCCAGTGAAAAATGAATGGTTTGATCATTTGGGAAAATATGCAGATTACTACACTCCCTTTAGTTAACCTGTGGTGTGTGTGTGTGTGTGTGTGTGTGTGTGTGTGTGTGTGTGTGTGTGTGTGTGTGTGTGTGTGTGTGTGTGTGTATGTGTGTGAGTGTGTGTGTGTCTCTCTCTCTATATGTGTGCGTGCGTATGTGTGTGATTGTGTGTGTGTGTGTGTGTGTGTGTGTGTGTGTGTATGTCTCTCTCTATATGTGTGCGTGCGTATGTGTGTGTGTGTGTGTGTGTGTGTGTGTGCGTGTGTGTGTGTATGTCTCTCTCTATATGTGTGCGTGCGTATGTGTGTGATTGTGTGTGTGTGTGTGTGTGTGTGTGTGTATGTCTCTCTCTCTATATGTGTGCGTGCGTATGTGTGTGAGGGTGCTTCCTACGTTTCTTATTTGCAGAAGTTGATTTTCCATATTTTTTTTTTTTTTGTAAAATGAAAATATAAGTTTGTTCCTCTGATGATCATAAATTACCAACAAATCTTGGTTGGGAACATAAAGGTGTAGTCAGTGATTCTGGAGAAAGCTTGTTGTCAAAATCACTTTCTGTCAAAATCAGTGAATATCTCCTCATGATCCACTACCTGTCTATACTGTAAACTTAACTTGTATGTAAACAAAGGGGGCCACCGTAGCTAGCAACATGCCCATTTACAGAGCCTAGGCCTTACTGTGTGTGTAGTGGGAAAAAAAATCCACTAATACACAGCCTGATTTTGACAACAAGCGTTCCCCAGAATCGCTGACTTCACCTTTAATAATGTGTTTAAAATGTTAAATAGACTCAATAAAGAACTGTTAACACCTTCCAATATAGGCGGCCATTTTATAAAATTATTGATCAATTGTGTAAGATATGAAATCAATCAAACTGTTGCCCCGGTAACCTCAGAGCACTCCACGGCATAATTAAAGAAAACCTCCAACAGATCCAATTTAAGATTAGTGTCTATGAAGAATGTTTGCAGGTCCTTTAGGTAACACACACACTCACACACACACACACACACACACACACATATGCAGGTGCACACACACACACACACACACACACACACACAAGGTACGCACCCGCAGGCAGGTGCATACACACACACACATAATCACACACACACACACACACACACACACACACACACACACACACACACACACACACACATGCACAAGGTAGGCACGTGCAGGCAGGTGCACACACACACACACGCCCACACACAAATAATCCCACACACAAAATCTCACACACACACACACACACACGCACACACACTTCTATTTCCTTTTTAACTCGAGAACACTGCAGGTAAATAGGGTAGCATTTTAACTTATAGATATCTTCATGAAACTTTTTCAAGCCTTTTCTAAATTTATAAATCAAAAAGTGCTATGTACAGGTTTTAAAAATGGTTTAAATGGGTTTTTAAAAAATGTCCCCTTGTGTAGTTACAAAACTGTTGGACTACCTTCAACCCAATAAGACTGGCTAAATGCGCTTTCTTTGCTGTAGCGCCACCTAGTGGTGTGCATGTTTATCTTTTATTTTTTGTATGCATAGAGTGCATGGGTCTGTACTCGCCCTGCTAGTTGGTTTATCACACTGACTCACGGTTTGGGTTGTGAACCCACGTTTATGCTGAGAAAAATGTATATATTATAAATCTGTTCAAAATCCATAGGGTTCCCTGACCAACTTGGGAACCGCGTTGCTCTGCATAACGCATACGTACCATGGCTAGTCATTGGATGCTGTTAGAACTCGCTGTGTGGTCTTGATACACACACGCTTAATACATAATACAAAAGTAAAAAGCTTCGACTCAGGTACAAAACAGACTCAATGAAAAATGTAATATATTCATGCTTTATTTTTGTTTAATTATCAGAAAAATTAAAAATAATTATCGTCAAGTTGTGTTGATTTCACACTGTTTATAAGACTTGATTGATTAATAACATGGATAATATCTCTCCAAACCGAATGAATTAATTCAGTTTGCAGATTCAGACTTTACTGGTTACAAGGACGTTTAATACAATGAATGGATCAGATCGTAAAATGCCCAAATCTGGGGCGCTCCGGTGGCGTAGTGGATAGAGCGCGTACCATATTGGATCCAGCCTTCGTTGCAGTGGTAATGGGTTCAATCCGACCCGTGGACCTTTACTGCAGGTCATCCCCCCTCTCTCTCTCTCTCTCTCTCTCTCTCTATCTCTCTCTCTCTCTCTCTCTCTCTCTGTCTCTCTCTCTCTCTCTCTGTCTCCCCATTTCAACTCTGTACTTTCTAATAAAGATTGAAAATGCCAAAAAAATTATCTTTGAAAAAAAGTGGGTTGTTCCTGACTTTCATTACAATCCCTCCAATAAAACTTAAATATCAAATAGTTTGAGTTCAAATTAAAAATGTTGTATCCGACGAGGTCCAGTTAGTGAGCATGCTCAGAGCAACATAGCCAGAAAGTAATCGGATTTAGTCATTTACATGGAACTATTTTACTAACTCTACTATTTTTATTCAGAAATAATGACTTTACATGGAACGGTTTGATTAGCTTTGGTCTTGACGAAAATGTTTTTAATCTGAATATAAGTGTCCATGTGTGAATGTGACTGACTGCTGTATATTTGTGGTGGTCTGAGGGCCGTGGGCGCTGAATGGCAGCACCAGCTTCCATCACCGGTATGACTGTCTGTGAATGAATAGTACCTGGAACCCTGTAAAGCGCTTTGAGTGCCCAGAAAAGCGCTTTATAAATCCAATCCATTATTATTATTATTATTATTATTCATGTAAACTCGTCTAGTGATTATATCTGGTTACATTGATCAGCGTTGATTTTCTGTTAATGATTAAAATGAAAAAAGTAAAAAGCTGCAACGTCGTCTTCTGCTCCTCAAAACCTGAAGACACAAACACAGAAACATTTATTGATCAGAACATAAAGACCATGGCTGCGTTCCAGTCCCCATACTCTGTTATTTAGTATTGTAGAAAAATTATTTAGGATGTCCGATTCTTGTGGCCAGATTTAGGATGGTTAGAAATACCCTGATGTCTACTAGATCCGGACGAGATTTTTAGAGTTAAAAATCAGCATCCTATTTGGGCGATTCTGACCCACAATCCAGTGCGCACCATAAGTGATGTCACATCAACGGAGCCCCAGTATGAAAACAAACAGGGATGAGACGGATATAAAAGCAAGGAGAAGATCAAGGCGCCATGTTATGATGAAATTAACAAGTAAAAGTATGTCCCACTTGTAGCATACTGCATACTAACTAGATTATTTTAATGGTCAGATGTAGTATGTAGGAGATGAAAAGGAAAGAGATTTGGAACGCAGGGTTTGTGTCAATGAAGAACAGATTTGTTTTAATAACAGGAAATACTCACAGCTGATAGGTCCGACAGCAGCAGCTGGCTGATAGGAGGAGCCCCTGCCTGAAAACAGACAAGAAGTTTTTGTTTCAAAGAAGGGAAAAAAACACAAAAAAATAGGAAAAAATTAAACTATCCATCTGCTCACCCCGTGTGTGTGTGTGTGTGTGTGTGTGTGTGTGTGTGTGTGTGTGTGTGTGTGTGTGTGTGTGTGTGTGTGTGTGTGTGTGTGTGTGGTGTGTGGGTGTGTGTGTGTGTGTGTTGTGTGTGTGTGTGTGTGTGTGTGTGTGTGTGTGTGTGTGTGTGTGTGTGTGTGTGTGTGTGTAAAAAATAGATCAAACCCCTGGTTCATAAATTAACTTTCCGACTTATTTTCTGAGAGAAATAAAGCCTGGTCTCTGGCTAGACGCTCTGGAGAAAATTCTAATTGGACTGTTTTTAGACAACTCAGAAATAGATGCAAAAAAATGGTTGGGAAATCCAAATCTGACTATTATCTTGATTTAATCTCCAACTGCTATTTAAACCCTACTATTTAGGAAGTTTACCCCCTTGATTTCTCTGGTGTGTGTCATTTTACCCTTAAGCTGGGGTAAAGTGAGACACAAAAAAACAATCATATTTTCCCTGCCCTGCATCCTGAATAATTTCTGATAATTTCCATTGATGGGAAAAATCGTGAATTAATGGGAAATGTGTCAATTTTACTGATGAATCATTTTAGCTCACTTCACCCCACTCTCCCCTATGTATAGACATTTACCTTCACAAATAACACCAGCGTCTTCATCATGTCCACAGTTGTGTATGCCTAGTCCCGATGTCTACAGTCTGATAGTGATGACTCAGTTCCTGAACACTGAACATCATCTAGCCAGATTGGTCCACTTCCCGGTCCATGACGTGCACGTCCTGGAGCTGACAGAGCCCTTCCACAGCCAACCTGTCGACAGACCACTTCAGCATCACTCAGCCCCCAGAGGTCGTCACACACTGTCCCCCACTGGCCGTCATGGAAGACTTCCACTCTGCCGGAGCAGCTTGTGGAGCCGACCAGCCTCACTGGAGAAACCTGGTGGAGAACCTGAATTACTACGAGAGGTAGTTTTTTCTCAGATTGTAAGGTAAAGTGAGACAAATGCTGTGGGGTAAAGTGAGACAGTATCTGTGCCCTCTTTTAATGAATCCATCATATTTAAGGTAGCAAGGAGACTAGTTTGAATAGAGACACTGCGGTCCAGAGGTGGGGGTTGAATGGTTGAAGGGGTGTTAGCAAGGGTATGGTTTGGCAAGCTGTTTCTGATTGCCTTTGCTCTGACCCCCAGACACTAAGTCGGATCTAAGGGTCCTGTGTTCTGACCCCCAGACTGTGTTTTAATCTAACTGGTTCAATCTGTCATTTGAATGTTAATTAAAACATTATGAATTATATGTTGTATTTGATCAGAGTAACTTTCACGTTTTTAGGAAAAAAAACATGCTTGATTGACTGAACCCCATGATTCTGTTACTAGTCCGACATTAGTTCTGGAATATTTGGTTTTCAAGCTAGCTGTCAGGATTCTAACTGTCACAACATGTGTTGTTATTTCAGTTCAGTTCAGTTCAGTTCAGTTCAGTTTATTTCGATCAAAACATTCACAACATTATAAGTTAAAAAAATAAAAAAATAAAATAATAAAAACACAAAGTTAATTTCTTAATTTCTTATAAATAGTAATGATCGAAAAGGTGTAGGCTGAAGCCTTAGCTTATTGCGCCTACCCTTTTTAGATTACATTTATTTATTCATTTATCTTTGGTCCCTCAGGATCTTATTTAATTATTATATATATATTTATATATATATATATATATATATATATATATATATATATATATATATATATATATATATATATTTGTTATAATTGGTTTGATAGTTATTGTAAATATTATTGCTATAATTAATTCCGGTATATGTTAAACATATTACATGTAAAGTTATGACACAAGACAAAATACATCAACAATACATATTCACAGTGCCATTCATGCCTCACTTTTATATTTGTTAAGCATCTTCTTTTTCAATATTTTTTTAAATCTTTGTACCGTGTCACACGTTTTAATTTCTTCATCCAAGACATTCCACATGTTTACTCCTTGTACCGATATACATCTTTGTTTTACATTTGTTCTTATATTAATCTTCGTAAACATGCACATTCCCCTTAGTTCATACTTGCTCAGTCTAATCTGAAACAACTTCTGGATACAGTCTGGAACTGTCTTGTTTTTGACTTTATACATTGTTTGCATTGTTTTGAACTCCACTAAGTCTCTAAATTTTAGTGCATTTGAGTTTATAAATAATGTATTGGTTGGTTCAAGATATTCTGCTCTATTAATGATTCTGATTGCCTCTTTTGTAAAATAAAAATAGGGTTGGTAACAGTTTTGTACGTGTTTCCCCATATTTCCACACAGTATGTAATGTATGGTAATATTAAGGAACAGTATAACAAGTGTAATGATTTTGAATTGAGTACATCTTTTGTTTTATATAGTATTGCGGTGGACATGGATACTTTTCTTTTTACTTGTTTTATGTGTGGTTTCCAGCATAATTTGTGGTCTATGATCACTCCTAAGAATTTGTTTTCATAGACTCTTTCTATTTCAACATGGTCTATCATGATTTTTATTTCATGTTTGATTTTTTTGTATCCAAATATAATGATCTTAGTTTTCTTTAAGTTTAGAGACAACTTATTAATATCAAACCATCGTTTTAGGATTTTCAGTTCTTTCTCCACTGTATCCAAAAGCTGCCTCAGATCCCCTCCAGAACAAAATAAATTTGTATCATCAGCAAACAACACATATTTAAACAATTTAGACACATTACAGATTTCATTAATGTACAGTAAAAATAGTTTGGGTCCGAGTACTGAACCCTGTGGAACCCCACATGTTACTTTCATTAAATCTGATTTGTCATTCTGTATGTGTACATACTGCTCTCTATTGTAGAGATAATTACCAAGCCATGTGTGTGCTATTCCTCTAATGCCATATCTTTCAAGTTTTCTCATTAGTATTGTATGATCTATTGTGTCAAATGCCTTTTTAAGGTCTATGAATACTCCTACTGTGAATTTCTTATTTTCGATTGCTGTTGATATTTCCTCTACTAATTCCATGACTGCCATTGAGGTGGATCGGTTTGATCTGAAGCCATATTGGTGGTCACTCAGTAAGTTGTGCTTTTCTATGAAGTGGTCAAGTCTTAGAGCAAAAAGTTTTTCTAATATTTTTGAAAACTGAGGAAGTAGAGAGATTGGTCTGTAGTTAGAAAAGGAGTGCATGTCTCCATTTTTATAGATAGGTATGATCTTTGCTATTTTCATTTTGTTTGGAAATATTCCTGTTTGGAATGATTGGTTGCATATATATGTTAACGGTTTAGCTATAGTTTCTATAATAGTTTTTACTAGTGTCATATCCATATCATTACAATCAGAAGATTTTTTATTTTTAAAGTTATTAACTACCTCAATCAACTCCTTTTCCTCAATTCTCTTCAGAAAGAAGGTTTTGGCATGAATGTTGATGAATATTGTAGTTTCAGAGTGGAAAAAGTAAGTGGATCAATTTACCCCCTTGATTTATCTGGTCTGTCTCAGTTTACCCCTAAGCTGGGGTAAAGTGCGAGACAAGAAAACCTTTTTTAAAACAATCATATTTTCACTGCCCTTCATCCTGAAAACATTCTGATAATTTACGTTGCTAGGAAACATCCTGAATTAATGGGAAATGTGTGAATTTGACTGATAAATCATTTTAGCTCACTTCACCCCACTCTCCCCTATGTATAGACATTTACCTTCACAAATAACACCAGCGTCTTCATCATGTCCACAGTTGTGTGTGCCTAGTCCCCGATGTCTACAGTCTGTTAGTGATGACTCAGTTCCTGAACACTGAACATCATCTAGCCAGATTGGTCCACTTCCCTGTCCAAGACGTGCACGTCTTGGAGCTGACAGAGCCCTGCCACAGCCAATCTGTCCACAGACCACTTCAGCATCACTCAGCCCCCAGAGGTCGTCACACACTGTCCCCCACTGGCCGTCATGGAAGACTTCCACTCTGCCGGAGCAGCTCGTGGAGCCGACCAGCCTCACTAGAGAACCTGGTGGTGTTGTTGTTGTTGGAGCAGGTGTGGTTGTAGAAACTGACGAGCCAATTTCTGTTTGAAGTCAAAGCAAAATCTCTTTCAACCGACATTGCAACAGCAGGTTTTGATTTCACCAGCAATAAGCAAAATTATCAATTTCATCAGTTTGACAGTACTTAACGGATAGTTCATCTTTGAAGTAGGGTTGAATGGAGTACTTAGGCGTAGTTAGTCTGTTAACTTATGGAGATGGTGATCAGCACAGTCATTATAAAGAGTTTAGGGGGGAGGTTACTGTAGCAGTAGTCAGCATTGTTATGTTGCAGAGGGGGCCAGAAGAAAAAAGTTTTTTCACCACATAAATAAATGCTAACCTAAAACCTAAATTTCTGTTCAATTGAAAGCTAAACTGAGATTTTTTCCCACAGCTTGAGTTTGCAGCCAGACAGATATTCGCTTTTGTTTTCTTTTCTCTTGAGTAATCTGCAGTAGCTCTGAGTCAAGCAGCTGATTGGCAAAAATAAAGCTGTGGAAACAATCTCAGTTTAGCATACAATTGAACCGATATTTAGGTTTTAGGCAAGCATTCATATATTTGGTGAAAAACGTTTTCGTCTGGCCCCCTCTGCAACAGTACAATGCTGACTTCTGCTACCGCAACATCTCTCTCATTTTCACAAGTTAACACATTTACTATGCCGAAGTATCCCATACAACCACTTCTAAACACCCTCAATACCCCTTTAAACTGTTAATACTTCAGCTTCCTTTTCACTTGGTTTAAAAAAAAGGTCTCAACAAAAAGTAATGCCTTAAATGTATATTTCCTTATCACACTGAGGAAGATACATATTATGTTTGTTACAAATCGGAGTAAAGATAGGCTACTTGTGATGAAAATGTAGCTTTTTGTTGGACACAAATACAACCATTCTGTAAGATATCAAATTAGTGCTTTGATACTTTCTCAGGTCATATGTGAAGAAAACCAACTGCACTGTGCTTGCTGTAGGGGAGAACGAGGTAATGTGAGACATCGGGTAATGTGAGACTCCCACTGTATCTAGGTAACGGAACACATTTTTGGTCATGTGAGCATTATGTTTTCAAGCCCCTCCCATTTCCCCTTTGCCATGAGGGAGAGGACCTCATGGTGATGTTGTAAGCATGTTTCAGAGTGGAAAAAGTATGTGGATCAGTTTACCCCCTTGATTTCTCTGGTCTGTCTCAGTTTACCCCTAAGGTGGGGTAGAGTGTAACACAAGACAACTTTTTTTCAAACAATCATGTTTTCACTGCCCTTCATCCTGAATACATTCTGATAATTTCCATTGCTAGGAAACATCCTGAATTAATGGGAAATGTGTACATTTTACTGATAAATCATTTTAGCTCACTTCACCCCACTCTCCCCTATGTATAGACATTTACCTTCACAAATAACACCAGCGTCTTCATGATGTCCACAGTTGTGTCTGCCTAGTCCCCGATGTCTACAGTCTGTTAGTGATGACTCAGTTCCTGAACACTGAACATTATCTAGCCAGATTTGTCCACTTCCCTGTCCAAGACGTGCACGTCCTGGAGCTGACAGAGCCCTGCCACAGCCAACCTGTCTACAGACCACATCAGCATCACTCAGCCCCCAGACGTCGTCACACACTGTCCCCCACTGGCCGTCATGGAAGACTTCCACTCTGCCAGAGCAGCTTGTGGAGCCGACCAGCCTCACTGTAGAACCTGTTGGTGTTGGAAAAAAGTAATGCCTTAAATGTATATTTCCTTATCACACTGGAAGAAGATACCTATTATGTTTGGTACAAATCAGAGTAAAGATAGGCTACTTGTGATGAAAATGTGGCTTTTTGTTGGACACAAATACAACCATTCTGTAAGATATCAAATTAGTGCTTTGATACTTTCTCAGGTCATTTATGATTAAAACCAACTGCACTGTGCTTACTGTAGGGGAGAACGAGCTAATGTGAGATATAGGGTAATGTGAGACTCCCCCTGTATCTAGGTAACGGATCACATTTTTGGTCATGTGAGCATTACGTTTTCAAGCCCCTCCCATTTCCCCTTGGCCATGGTGATGTTGTAAGCATGTTTTTTTTTCACAAAAATATTATTATTGCATGTAAAAGTAAATTTTCTTGCTGTCAACTTAATCAACTGTTGTGCCAAAGAAAATTGATTCAGGTAGAAAAACTTAGATCATACATGTTGATGATGCTAACTGAAGATTAGCCTGAATTGCTACGAGAGGTAGTTTTTTCTCAGATTGTAAGGTAACGTGAGACAAATGCTGTGGGGTAAAGTGAGACGGTATCTGTGTCCTCTTTTAATTAATCCATCATATTTGAGGTAGCAAGGAGACTAGTTTGAATAGAAACACTGCGGTCCAGAGGTGGGGGTTGAATGGTTGAAGGGGTGTCAGCAAGGGCATGGTTTGGCAAGCTGTTTCTGATTGCCTTTGCTCTGACCCCCAGACACTAAATTGGCTCTAAGGGTCCTGTGTTCTGACCCCCAGACTGTGTTTTAATCTAACTGGTTCAATCTGTCATTTGAATTTTATTTAAAACATTATGAATTATATGTTGTTTTGATCAGAGTAACTTTCAAGTTTTTAGGGAAAAAAACATGCTTGATTGACTGAACCCCATGATTCTGTTACTAGTCCGATATTAGTTCTGGAATATTTGGTTTTCAAGCTAGCTGTCAGGATTCTAACTGTTACAACATGTGTTGTTATTGTAGTTTCAGAGTGGAAAAAGTAAGTGGATCAATTTACCCCCTTGATTTCTCTGGTCTGTCTCAGTTTACCCCTAAGTTGGGGTAAAGTGCGAGACAAGAAAACTTTTTTTTAAACAATCATATTTTCACTGCCCTTCATCCTGAAAACATTCTGATAATTTCCATTGCTAGGAAACATCCTGAATTAATGGGAAATGTGTGAATTTGACTGATAAATCATTTTAGCTCACTTCACCCCACTCTCCCCTATGTATAGACATTTACCTTCACAAATAACACCAGCGTCTTCATGATGTCCACAGTTGTGTCTGCCTAGTCCCCGATGTCTACAGTCTGTTAGTGATGACTCAGTTCCTGAACACTGAACATCATCTAGCCAGATTGGTCCACTTCCCTGTCCAAGACGTGCACTTTGTGGAGCTGACAGAGCCCTGCCACAGCCAACCTGTCTACAGACCACTTCAGCATCACTCAGCCCCCAGAGGTCGTCACACACTGTCCCCCACTGGCCGTCATGGAAGACTTCCACTCTGCCAGAGCAGCTTGTGGAGCCGACCAGCCTCACTGGAGAACCTGGTGGTGTTGTTGGTGTTGGAGCAGGTGTGGTTGTAGAAACTGACGAGCCAATTTCTGTTTGAAGTCAAAGCAAAATCTCTTTCAACCGACATTGCAACAGCAGGTTTTGATTTCACCAGCAATAAGCAAAATTATCAATTTCATCAGTTTGACAGTACTTAACGGATAGTTCATCTTTGAAGTAGGGTTGAATGGAGTACTTAGGCGTAGTTAGTCTGTTACCTTATGGAGATGGTGATCAGCACAGTCATTATAAAGAGTTTAGGGGGGAGGTTACTGTAGCAGTAGTCAGCATTGTACTGTTGCAGAGGGGGCCAGAAGAAAAACGTTTTTTCACCACATAAATAAATGCTAACCTAAAACCTACATTTCTGTTCAATTGCAAGCTAAACTGAGATTTTTTTCCCACAGCTTGAGTTTGCAGCCAGACAGATATTTGTTTTTGATTTCTTGTCTCTTGAGTAATCCGCAGTAGCTCTGAGTCAAGCAGCTGATTGGCAAAAATAAAGATGTGGAAACAATCTCAGTTTAGCATACAATTGAACCGATATTTAGGTATTAGGCAAGCATTCATATATTTGGTGAAAAACGTTTACGTCTGGCCCCCTCTGCAACAGTACAATGCTGACTTCTGCTACAGCAACATCTCTCTCATTTTCACAAGTTAACACACTTACTATGCCAAAGTATCCCATACAACCACTTCTAAACACCCTCAATACCCCTTTAAACTGTTAATACTTCAGCTTCATTTTCACTTGGTTTAAAAAAATGGTCTCAACAAAAAGTAATGCCTTAAATGTATATTTCGTTATCACACTGAGGAAGATACCTATTATGTTTGGTACAAATCGGAGTAAAGATAGGCTACTTGTGATGAAAATGTAGCTTTTTGTTGGACACAAAAAACAAATACAACCATTCTGTAAGATATCAAATTAGTGCTTTGATACTTTCTCAGGTCATATGTGAAGAAAACCAACTGCACTGTGCTTGCTGTAGGGGAGAACGAGGTAATGTGAGACATCGGGTAATGTGAGACTCCCACTGTATCTAGGTAACGGAACACATTTTTGGTCATGTGAGCATTATGTTTTCAAGCCCCTCCCATTTCCCCTTGGCCATGAGGGAGAGGACCTCATGGTGATGTTGTAAGCATGTTTCAGAGTGGAAAAAGTATGTGGATCAGTTTACCCCCTTGATTTCTCTGGTCTGTCTCAGTTTACCCCTAAGGTGGGGTAGAGTGTAACACAAGACAACTTTTTTTCAAATAATCATGTTTTCACTGCCCTTCATCCTGAATACATTCTGATAATTTCCATTGCTAGGAAACATCCTGAATTAATGGGAAATGTGTACATTTTACTGATAAATCATTTTAGCTCACTTCACCCCACTCTCCCCTATGTATAGACATTTACCTTCACAAATAACACCAGCGTCTTCATGATGTCCACAGTTGTGTCTGCCTAGTCCCCGATGTCTACAGTCTGTTAGTGATGACTCAGTTCCTGAACACTGAACATTATCTAGCCAGATTTGTCCACTTCCCTGTCCAAGACGTGCACGTCCTGGAGCTGACAGAGCCCTGCCACAGCCAACCTGTCTACAGACCACATCAGCATCACTCAGCCCCCAGACGTCGTCACACACTGTCCCCCACTGGCCGTCATGGAAGACTTCCACTCTGCCAGAGCAGCTTGTGGAGCCGACCAGCCTCACTGTAGAACCTGTTGGTGTTGGAAAAAAGTAATGCCTTAAATGTATATTTCCTTATCACACTGGAAGAAGATACCTATTATGTTTGGTACAAATCAGAGTAAAGATAGGCTACTTGTGATGAAAATGTGGCTTTTTGTTGGACACAAATACAACCATTCTGTAAGATATCAAATTAGTGCTTTGATACTTTCTCAGGTCATTTATGATTAAAACCAACTGCACTGTGCTTACTGTAGGGGAGAACGAGCTAATGTGAGATATAGGGTAATGTGAGACTCCCCCTGTATCTAGGTAACGGATCACATTTTTGGTCATGTGAGCATTACGTTTTCAAGCCCCTCCCATTTCCCCTTGGCCATGGTGATGTTGTAAGCATGTTTTTTTTTCACAAAAATATTATTATTGCATGTAAAAGTAAATTTTCTTGCTGTCAACTTAATCAACTGTTGTGCCAAAGAAAATTGATTCAGGTAGAAAAACTTAGATCATACATGTTGATGATGCTAACTGAAGATTAGCCTGAATTGCTACGAGAGGTAGTTTTTTCTCAGATTGTAAGGTAACGTGAGACAAATGCTGTGGGGTAAAGTGAGACGGTATCTGTGTCCTCTTTTAATTAATCCATCATATTTGAGGTAGCAAGGAGACTAGTTTGAATAGAAACACTGCGGTCCAGAGGTGGGGGTTGAATGGTTGAAGGGGTGTCAGCAAGGGCATGGTTTGGCAAGCTGTTTCTGATTGCCTTTGCTCTGACCCCCAGACACTAAATTGGCTCTAAGGGTCCTGTGTTCTGACCCCCAGACTGTGTTTTAATCTAACTGGTTCAATCTGTCATTTGAATTTTATTTAAAACATTATGAATTATATGTTGTTTTGATCAGAGTAACTTTCAAGTTTTTAGGGAAAAAAACATGCTTGATTGACTGAACCCCATGATTCTGTTACTAGTCCGATATTAGTTCTGGAATATTTGGTTTTCAAGCTAGCTGTCAGGATTCTAACTGTTACAACATGTGTTGTTATTGTAGTTTCAGAGTGGAAAAAGTAAGTGGATCAATTTACCCCCTTGATTTCTCTGGTCTGTCTCAGTTTACCCCTAAGTTGGGGTAAAGTGCGAGACAAGAAAACTTTTTTTTAAACAATCATATTTTCACTGCCCTTCATCCTGAAAACATTCTGATAATTTCCATTGCTAGGAAACATCCTGAATTAATGGGAAATGTGTGAATTTGACTGATAAATCATTTTAGCTCACTTCACCCCACTCTCCCCTATGTATAGACATTTACCTTCACAAATAACACCAGCGTCTTCATGATGTCCACAGTTGTGTCTGCCTAGTCCCCGATGTCTACAGTCTGTTAGTGATGACTCAGTTCCTGAACACTGAACATCATCTAGCCAGATTGGTCCACTTCCCTGTCCAAGACGTGCACTTTGTGGAGCTGACAGAGCCCTGCCACAGCCAATCTGTCTACAGACCACTTCAGCATCACTCAGCCCCCAGAGGTCGTCACACACTGTCCCCCACTGGCCGTCATGGAAGACTTCCACTCTGCCAGAGCAGCTTGTGGAGCCGACCAGCCTCACTGGAGAACCTGGTGGTGTTGTTGGTGTTGGAGCAGGTGTGGTTGTAGAAACTGATGAGCCAATTTCTGTTTGAAGTCAAAGCAAAATCTCTTTCAACCGACATTGCAACAGCAGGTTTTGATTTCACCAGCAAAAAGCAAAGATTATCAATTTCATCAGTTTGACAGTACTTAACGGATAGTTCATCTTTGAAGTAGGGTTGAATGGAGTACTTAGGCGTAGTTAGTCTGTTAACTTATGGAGATGGTGATCAGCACAGTCATTATAAAGAGTTTAGGGGGGAGGTTACTGTAGCAGTAGTCAGCATTGTACTGTTGCAGAGGGGGCCAGATAAATGTGATGTGAGACATCGGGTAATGTGAGTTTACCCCCTTGATTTCTCTGGTCTGTTTCAGTTTACGCCTAATGCTGGGCTTACACTAGAGGACTTTTAAAAGACTTTGAAAAGACTGAAGAATGAAACCCTCTTACATCTAAAGACAATCAACTCACACCTGAAGACAACTAGTTATTAGTTTTCAGTCAGAGTGAGATTTTGAAAAGACAGGGGTCTCATATTGCAAGACTACAAGTAGATTCCTTATGAGATTTATATTATTTCCGCAAACGCGATTGTGATTATTTAATTAAAAACAAGTTAATTCAATATTCCGAGCGGGGGACTTCCTTTAGTTATTTGACCAGCTTTATTTGCTGATCTCATCCCCCAATAACTTTATCTCCTAACCCTGTATTTGACGATAGAGTGTTCAGGTTGCGCGGCTGTCAGCCTGGTTCTCCACCGAGGCTTCTATGAAAAAGTATCCGAAATAAGTGCTTCACCAGGCGGACACAGGTCGCGACTAATGCCGCTCCTCCTGTGTCGTGCTTGGTGCATGCGAGTGTGTGACAGTGTTTAGGTCATTTCGCTTGAGCCAACCCCTTAAGACTAACGATAATATCAAACATGTTTGATAATGTCGGAACGTCAAGACGGGAAGAAGACTGGCTGAAATCGGGTCAGAAGACCACCATACACCTAACGACTGAGATTACGTGCGCACGCCACAACTCCAGCACGACTTCTGTGATTTCAGACCGAGATTGGAAGATTGTCTGCGACTGTCAAATCGCGTGAAAAGTCGTGTAGTGTAAGCCCAGCATAAGCTGGGGTAGAGTGTAACACAAGACAACTTTTTTTCAAACAATCATGTTTTCACTGCCCTTCGTCCTGAATACAATCTGATAATTTCCATTGCTAGGAAACATCCTGAATTAATGGGAAATGTGTAAATTTGACTGATAAATCATTTTAGCTCACTTCACCCCACTCTCCCCTATGTATAGACATTTACCTTCACAAATAACACCAGCGTCTTCATCATGTCCACAGTTGTGTATGCCTGGTCCCGGATGTGCACAGTCTGTTAGTGATGACTCAGTTCCTGAACACTGAACATCATCTAGCCAGATTGGTCCACTTCCCTGTCCAAAACGTGCACGTTGTGGAGCTGACAGAGCCCTGCCACAGCCAACCTGTCTACAGACCACTTCAGCATCACTCAGCCCCCAGAGGTCGTCACACACTGTCCCCCACTGGCCGTCATGGAAGACTTCCACTCTGCCAGAGCAGCTTGTGGAGCCGACCAGCCTCACTGGAGAACCTGGTGGTGTTGTTGGTGTTGGAGCAGGTGTGGTTGTAGAAATTGACGAGCCAATTTCTGTTTGAAGTCAAAGCAAAATCTCTTTCAACCGACATTGCAACAGCAGGTTTTGATTTCACCAGCAAAAAGCAAAGATTATCAATTTCATCAGTTTGACAGTACTTAACGGATAGTTCATCTTTGAAGTAGGGTTGAATGGAGTACTTAGGCGTAGTTAGTCTGTTAACTTATGGAGATGGTGATCAGTACAGTCATTATAAAGAGTTTAGGGGGGAGGTTACTGTAGCAGTAGTCAGCATTGTTATGTTGCAGAGGGGGCCAGAAGAAAAAAGTTTTTTCACCACATAAATAAATGCTAACCTAAAATCTACATTTCTGTTCAATTGAAAGCTAAACTGAGATTTTTTCCCACAGCTTGAGTTTGCAGCCAGACAGATATTTGTTTTTGATTTCTTTTCTCTTGAGTAATCCGCAGTAGCTCTGAGTCAAGCAGCTGATTGGCAAAAATAAAGATGTGGAAACAATCTCAGTTTAGCATACAATTGAACCGATATTTAGGTTTTAGGCAAGCATTCATATATTTGGTGAAAAACGTTTTCGTCTGGCCCCCTCTGCAACAGTACAATGCTGACTTCTGCTACAGCAACATCTCTCCCATTTTCACAAGTTAACACACTTACTATGCCGAAGTATCCCATACAACCACTTCAAAACATCCTGAATATCCCTTTAAACTGTAATAGTTTGGCTTCATTTTCACTTGGTTTAAAAAAATGGTCTCAACAAAAAGTAATGCCTTAAATGTATATTTCGATATCACACTGAGGAAGATACATATTATGTTTGGTACAAATCAGAGTAAAGATAGGCTACTTGTGATGAAAATGTAGCTTTTTGTTGGACACAAATACAACCATTCTGTAAGATATAAAATTAGTGCTTTGATACTTTCTCAGGTCATATGTGATGAAAACCAACTGCACTGTGCTTGCTGTAGGGGAGAACGAGGTAATGTGAGACATCGGGTAATGTGAGACTCCCACTGTATCTAGGTAACGGAACACATTTTTGGTCATGTGAGCATTATGTTTTCAAGCCCCTCCAATTTCCCCTTGGCCACGAGGGAGAGGACCTCATGGTGCTGTTGATGTTGTAAGCATGTTTCAGAGTGGAAAAAGTATGTGGATCAGTTTACCCCCTTGATTTATCTGGTCTGTCTCAGTTTACCCTAAGCTGGGGTAGAGTGTAACACAAGACAACTTTTTTTCAAACAATCATGTTTTCACTGCCCTTCATCCTGAATACATTCTGATAATTTCCATTGCTAGGAAACATCCTGAATTAATGGGAAATGTGTGAATTTGACTGATAAATCATTTTAGCTCACTTCACCCCACTCTCCCCTATGTATAGACATTTACCTTCACAAATAACACCAGCGTCTTCATCATGTCCACAGTTGTGTATGCCTAGTCCCGATGTCTACAGTCTGTTAGTGATGACTCAGTTCCTGAACACTGGAGATCATCTAGCCAGATTGGTCCACTTCCCTGTCCAAGACGTGCACGTCTTGGAGCTGACAGAGCCCTGCCACAGCCAACCTGTCGACAGACCACTTCAGCATCACTCAGCCCCCAGAGGTCGTCACACACTGTCCCCCACTGGCCGTCATGGAAGACTTCCACTCTGCCAGAGCAGCTTGTGGAGCCGACCAGCCTCACTGGAGAACCTGGTGGTGTTGTTGGTGTTGGAGCAGGTGTGGTTGTAGAAACTGACGAGCCAATTTCTGTTTGAAGTCAAAGCAAAATCTCTTTCAACCGACATTGCAACAGCAGGTTTTGATTTCACCAGCAAAAAGCAAAGATTATCAATTTCATCAGTTTGACAGTACTTAACGGATAGTTCATCTTTGAAGTAGGGTTGAATGGAGTACTTAGGCGTAGTTAGTCTGTTAACTTATGGAGATGGTGATCAGTACAGTCATTATAAAGAGTTTAGGGGGGAGGTTACTGTAGCAGTAGTCAGCATTGTTATGTTGCAGAGGGGGCCAGAAGAAAAAAGTTTTTTCACCACATAAATAAATGCTAACCTAAAACCTACATTTCTGTTCAATTGCAAGCTAAATTGAGATTTTTTACCCACAGCTTGAGTTTGCAGCCAGACAGATATTTGTTTTTGATTTCTTTTCTCTTGAGTAATCCGCAGTAGCTCTGAGTCAAGCAGCTGATTGGCAAAAATAAAGATGTGGAAACAATCTCAGTTTAGCATACAATTGAACCGATATTTAGGTTTTAGGCAAGCATTCATATATTTGGTGAAAAACGTTTTCGTCTGGCCCCCTCTGCAACAGTACAATGCTGACTTCTGCTACAGCAACATCTCTCCCATTTTCACAAGTTAACACACTTACTATGCCGAAGTATCCCATACAACCACTTCAAAACATCCTGAATATCCCTTTAAACTGTAATAGTTTGGCTTCATTTTCACTTGGTTTAAAAAAATGGTCCCAACAAAAAGTAATGCCTTAAATGTATATTTCGTTATCACACTGAGGAAGATACATATTATGTTTGGTACAAATCAGAGTAAAGATAGGCTACTTGTGATGAAAATGTAGCTTTTTGTTGGACACAAATACAACCATTCTGTAAGATATAAAATTAGTGCTTTGATACTTTCTCAGGTCATATGTGATGAAAACCAACTGCACTGTGCTTGCTGTAGGGGAGAACGAGGTAATGTGAGACATCGGGTAATGTGAGACTCCCACTGTATCTAGGTAACGGAACACATTTTTGGTCATGTGAGCATTATGTTTTCAAGCCCCTCCAATTTCCCCTTGGCCACGAGGGAGAGGACCTCATGGTGCTGTTGATGTTGTAAGCATGTTTCAGAGTGGAAAAAGTATGTGGATCAGTTTACCCCCTTGATTTATCTGGTCTGTCTCAGTTTACCCCTAAGCTGGGTAGAGTGTAACACAAGACAACTTTTTTTCAAACAATCATGTTTTCACTGCCCTTCATCCTGAATACATTCTGATAATTTCCATTGCTAGGAAACATCCTGAATTAATGGGAAATGTGTGAATTTGACTGATAAATCATTTTAGCTCACTTCACCCCACTCTCCCCTATGTATAGACATTTACCTTCACAAATAACACCAGCGTCTTCATCATGTCCACAGTTGTGTATGCCTGGTCCCGGATGTGCACAGTCTGTTAGTGATGACTCAGTTCCTGAACACTGGAGATCATCTAGCCAGATTGGTCCACTTCCCTGTCCAAGACGTGCACGTCTTGGAGCTGACAGAGCCCTGCCACAGCCAACCTGTCGACAGACCACTTCAGCATCACTCAGCCCCCAGAGGTCGTCACACACTGTCCCCCACTGGCCGTCATGGAAGACTTCCACTCTGCCAGAGCAGCTTGTGGAGCCGACCAGCCTCACTGGAGAACCTGGTGGTGTTGTTGGTGTTGGAGCAGGTGTGGTTGTAGAAACTGACGAGCCAATTTCTGTTTGAAGTCAAAGCAAAATCTCTTTCAACCGACATTGCAACAGCAGGTTTTGATTTCACCAGCAAAAAGCAAAGATTATCAATTTCATCAGTTTGACAGTACTTAACGGATAGTTCATCTTTGAAGTAGGGTTGAATGGAGTACTTAGGCGTAGTTAGTCTGTTAACTTATGGAGATGGTGATCAGTACAGTCATTATAAAGAGTTTAGGGGGGAGGTTACTGTAGCAGTAGTCAGCATTGTTATGTTGCAGAGGGGGCCAGAAGAAAAAAGTTTTTTCACCACATAAATAAATGCTAACCTAAAACCTACATTTCTGTTCAATTGAAAGCTAAACTGAGATTTTTTCCCACAGCTTGAGTTTGCAGCCAGACAGATATTTGTTTTTGATTTCTTTTCTCTTGAGTAATCCGCAGTAGCTCTGAGTCAAGCAGCTGATTGGCAAAAATAAAGATGTGGAAACAATCTCAGTTTAGCATACAATTGAACCGATATTTAGGTTTTAGGCAAGCATTCATATATTTGGTGAAAAACGTTTTCGTCTGGCCCCCTCTGCAACAGTACAATGCTGACTTCTGCTACAGCAACATCTCTCCCATTTTCACAAGTTAACACATTTACTATGCCGAAGTATCCCATACAACCACTTCAAAACATCCTGAATATCCCTTTAAACTGTAATAGTTTGGCTTCATTTTCACTTGGTTTAAAAAAATGGTCTCAACAAAAAGTAATGCCTTAAATGTATATTTCGTTATCACACTGAGGAAGATACCTATTATGTTTGGTACAAATCGGAGTAAAGATAGGCTACTTGTGATGAAAATGTAGCTTTTGGTTGGACACAAATACAATCATTCTGTAAGATATAAAATTAGTGCTTTGATACTTTCTCAGGTCATATGTGATGAAAACCAACTGCACTGTGCTTGCTGTAGGGGAGAACGAGGTAATGTGAGACATCGGGTAATGTGAGACTCCCCCTGTATCTAGGTAACGGAACACATTTTTGGTCATGTGAGCATTATGTTTTCAAGCCCCTCCAATTTCCCCTTGGCCATGAGGGAGAGGACCTCATGGTGCTGTTGATGTTGTAAGCATGTTTCAGAGTGGAAAAAGTATGTGGATCAGTTTACCCCCTTGATTTCTCTGGTCTGTCTCAGTTTACCCCTAAGCTGGGGTAGAGTGTAACACAAGACAACTTTTTTTCAAACAATCATGTTTTCACTGCCCTTCATCCTGAATACATTCTGATAATTTCCATTGCTAGGAAACATCCTGAATTAATGGGAAATGTGTGAATTTGACTGATAAATCATTTTAGCTCACTTCACCCCACTCTCCCCTATGTATAGACATTTACCTTCACAAATAACACCAGCGTCTTCATCATGTCCACAGTTGTGTGTGCCTGGTCCCGGATGTGCACAGTCTGATAGTGATGACTCAGTTCCTGAACACTGAACATCATCTAGCCAGATTGGTCCACTTCCCTGTCCAAGACGTGCACGTCTTGGAGCTGACAGAGCCCTGCCACAGCCAACCTGTCGACAGACCACTTCAGCATCACTCAGCCCCCAGAGGTCGTCACACACTGTCCCCCACTGGCCGTCATGGAAGACTTCCACTCTGCCAGAGCAGCTTGTGGAGCCGACCAGCCTCACTGGAGAACCTGGTGGTGCTGTTGTTGTTGGAGCAGGTGTGGTTGTAGAAACTGATGAGCCAATTTCTGTTTGAAGTCAAAGCAAAATCTCTTTCAACCGACATTGCAACAGCAGGATTTGATTTCACCAGCAAAAAGCAAAGATTATCAATTTCATCAGTTTGACAGTACTTAACGGATAGTTCATCTTTGAAGTAGGGTTGAATGGAGTACTTAGGCGTAGTTAGTCTGTTAACTTATGGAGATGGTGATCACTACAGTCATTATAAAGAGTTTAGGGGAGAGGTTACTGTAGCAGTAGTCAGCATTGTACTGTTGCAGAGGGGGCCAGAAGAAAAAAGTTTTTTCACCACATAAATAAATGCTAACCTAAAACCTACATTTCTGTTCAATTGCAAGCTAAATTGAGATTTTTTCCCACAGCTTGAGTTTGCAGCCAGACAGATATTTGTTTTTGATTTCTTGTCTCTAATTTATCTTAACCACAGCAGTCTATTAATTCCTCATTTTTAAAAGGTATTGTCGGTATACAAGTATTTTGGGCTTCAACAACATGTAGACCGATTTTACACCACACAAACCAGCTCATAATAATCTGACCTGTTGTTGAAGTAGTCATCTCTGTTGTGGAAGTTTCTACCAGGAAAGAAAAATATTTGAAATGTTACATTTAATGTTAAGCATGAACTAAGCATAACAGTTAATGCTTAGTTTATGTTTATTAAGCATTTACCAGGCATTTAGTGACAGTTAGGTAATGATTAGGAAATGCTTATTAAGCCTCAATTAAGCATTAACTAACAGTTAGTGTTCCCTTGTTGTAAAGTGTTACTATCTTTTTGTGTCAAAATCATCAATTTGAAACATGTGGAATGGTGGATGTTTCATGTTTTATCAGCTCTGACTGTTTATCTACATTGGAAACAAGGTATTGTCGGTATAAAAGTATTTTGAGCTTCAACAACATGTTGACAGATTTTACACCACACAAACCAGCTCATAACAATCTGACCTGTTTGTGAAGTAGTCATCTCTGTTGTGGAAGTTTCTACCAGGAAGGAAAAATATTTGAAATGGTAAATGAAATATACACCAAACTCTTTGTGTGTCAAAATCATCAATGTCTCACTCTCCCCTTTCTGAAAACCTCCCCCCAATTTACTCCAGTCAGAATTCTCTCAGTTTCTGACGTCAAAAGCGGGAAAGCCATCTCCCCCCACATTAGTAACCAGACACTTCCACCGTGCAGTAGTCTATGATAACCCCACCCCCCTATTTCTTATTGGTCCTTGGCCCCGAGATCCTCTGGAAAAATATTCCTTCACCGCCATGTTGTTTTCCCCTCTAAGCGACAAGATGCCTGTAGCAAAGAATGCTGAATGTTACATACACCAACACAGAAGGCTTTAGCTCATAAACCACTAATTTATCTTAACCACAGCAGTCTATTAATTCCTCATTTCTAATAACACAATGGATAGTAAGCTACTTGTGCTTTTTTTCCAACGGTGAAACTAAAATAAATGTTTTTATTGGTATGTTTGCCTGACTAGTGTATAGCTATTAGCTTTGGGACAAGCATCCAGCTTTTGCTCATAATAACTTATTTATATTCCCCACAGCAGTCTAGCAATGCCTCGTTTTTAACAGGACAAAGGGTTGGAAGCTAATAGTGTAGAAGTCAAACTTTGAAAACTAATGTTTTCACTGATTTCAGTGATATTTTTAGCCGCTAGCTCCCGAGCTAGCTTCTGGAAGAGCATTGATCTTTTGCTCATAATAACCTATTTATATTCCCCACAGCAGTCTGAGAATGCCTCGTTTTTAGCTCTATGGGTCTTGTGTTCTGACCCCAGACTGTGTTTTAATCTAACTGGTTCTATCTGTCATTTGAATGTTAATTATTGAATATGAATTATATGTTGTATTTTACTCTTTGTGTGTCAAAATCATCAAGGTAAATCAAGTGGAATGGTGGATTTTTCATGTTTTATCAGCTTAGACTGTTTATCAACAGTGGGAACAAGGCATTGTGGGTATAAAAGTATTTTGGGCTTCAACAACATGTAGACAGATTTTACACCGCACAAAACCAGCACTAATAATGACCTTTTAAGTAGTCACTGTTTGAAGTTGTTACGGTATTTAATGTTTACATTTATAACACAAACTATGTAACATTTAGCTTAGGTATTATGTTTTACTTTAAGCATTTATGTTAAATGTTAATTTATAAGCCTCATTAAGTTAACACTTGATTAACATTAATATGTTGTTTGTTATTAATGTTTATTAATTAAAGTTATGTACGTATAATATTTAGCACTAAACTGTTAAGCATTTTAACAAGCAAACAGTTATGAATCTTAGTTACTGTTGATAAGTATTTGCATTTTTGTGGAAGTTAGTTTATCAGGAAGCTATTAACTAATTAGTTAAAAGTATATGTCGTGTATGTTACTATCTATTTTGTACCAAAATCTTGCAATTGTAAAATCATGTATTGATGTTTCAGTTTTATCAGTTGAATGTTTATCATTGGAAAAAGGTTGCTACAATTTGAGCTAAACATTAGACTGATTTTACACCCAACCAGTAAGAATCGAGTTGTGTATCTCTCTGTGTAATTCTACAGGATGAAATTTTGAATGTAATAAATTACCAAATTGGTAACTCAGGTACATCATGATGGTGGATGTTCATGGTAACTAGATGACTCACACCCCAGACGGTGCCATTGCTCACACAGGTTGAGCTGCACTGCAGGTATCACACACAGGTATTGTTTACATCTGTTGATGACAAACTTTTCACAAGGGACTGAAGAACTAGACGTTAACTTGTCTAGCAGTAAGCCTCTGGATTATATATATATATACACCACACAAACCAGCACATAATAATCTGACCTGTTGTTGAAGTAGTCATCTCTGTTGTGGAAGTTTCTACCAGGAAAGAATAATATTTGAAATGTTACATTTAATATACACCAAACTCTATTTGGTAACACTTTATATTAGGATATGTTGTGTTTTATGTTTTTTAATGCTAATTATGGTTAGTTAATGCATAGTTAATGCCTTTTAAGCATTAAGTAACTGTTAATGCTTAGTTGTTTACGGTTAGTTAATGATTTGCTAACTAATACTTAGTTAAGCATGAACTAAGCATAACAGTTAATGCTTAGTTTATGTTTATTAAGCATTTACCAGGCATTTAGTGACAGTTAGGTAATGATTAGGAAATGCTTATTAAGCCTCAATTAAGCATTAACTAACAGTTAGTGTTCCCTTGTTGTAAAATGTTACTATCTTTTTGTGTCAAAATCATCAATTTGAATCATGTGGAATGGTGGATGTTTCATGTTTTATCAGCTCTGACTGTTTATCTACATTGGAAACAAGGTATTGTCGGTATACAAGTATTTTGAGCTTCAACACCATTTAGACAGATTTTACACCACACAAACCAGCCCATCACAATCTGACCTGTTGGTGAAGTAGTCATCTCTGTTGTGGAAGTTTCTACCAGGAAGGAAAAATATTTGAAATGGTAAATGAAATATACACCAAACTTTTGTGTGTCAAAACCATCAAGGTACATATGTGGAATGGTGGATGTTTATGGTAACTCAGACTCACCTTCACACCTCAGACGGTGCCATTGATCACACAGGTCTGAGCTTCACTGCAGGTATCACACACGGTATTTTAGTGTTGACATCTGATTTAGGTGTCAAAAACAAATTAGTTCACAAGGGATGAATGAATAGAGTTTTAACTTTGTCCTTCAGAGCTGATGCCTCTGGATTTAATATTTATTATTACACACACAAACCGCACATAATAATCTGACCTGTTGTTGATTTTAGTCATCATCTCAGTTGTGGAAGTTTCTACCAGGAAAGAAAAATATTTGAATGTTACATTTAATGTTAAGCATGAACTAAGCATAACAGTTAAGCTTAGTTATAGTTTATTAAGCATTTACCAAGGTATTAGTGGTTAGGTGATGATTAGGAATGCTTATTAGCCTCAATTAAGCATTCAACTAACAGTTAGTGTTCCCTTGTTGTAAATGTCTATCTTTTTGTGTCAAATCATCAATTTGAATCATGTGGAATGGTGGATGTTTCATGTTTTATCAGCTCATGACTGTTTTCTACTTTGGGAAAAAAAGTATTGTCGGTCATACAAGTATTTGAGCTTCAACACCATTTAGACAGATTTTACACCACACAAACCAGCCCATCACAATCTGACCTGTTGGTGAAGTATGTCATCTCTGTTGTGGAAGTTTCTACCAGGAAAGAAAAATATTTGAAATGTTACATTTAATGTTAAGATGAACTAAGGATAACAGTTAATGCTTAGTTTATGTTTATTAAGCATTTACCAGGCATTTAGTGACAGTTAGGTAATGATTAGGAAATGCTTATTAAGCTCAATTAAGCATTAACTAACAGTTAGTGTTCCCTTGTTAAAATGTTACTATCTTTTTGTGTCAAAATCATCAATTTGAATCATGTGGAATGGTGATGTTTCATGTTTTATCAGCTCTGACTGTTTATCTACATTGGAAACAAGGTATTGTCGGTATACAAGTATTTGAGCTTCAACCATTAGACAGATTTTACACCACACAAACCAGCCATAAATCTGACTGTTGGTGAAGTAGTCATCTCTGTTGTGGAGTTTCTACAGGAAAGAAAATATTTGAAATGTTAAATGAAATAACAGAAACTTTTGTTGTTTAAACATCATGGCATAGTGACAGTTAGGTAATGATTAGAAATGTTATTAAGCCTCAATTAAGCATTAACTAACAGTTAGTGTTCCCTTGTTGTAAAGTGTTACTATTTTTTTGTGTCAAAATCATTCAATTTGAATCATGTGGAATGGTGGATGTTTCATGTTTTATCAGCTCTGACTGTTTATCTAATTGGAAACAAGGTATTGTCGGTATACAAGTATTTTGAGCTTCAACAACATGTAGACAGATTTTACACCGCACAAACCAGCTCATAACAATCTGACCTGTTGGTGAAGTAGTCATCTCTGTTGTGGAAGTTCTACCCGGAAGGAAAAATATTTGAAATGGTAAATGAAATATACACCAAACTCTTTGTGTGTCAAAACCATCAAGGTACATCATGTGGAATGGTGGATGTTTCATGGTAACTCAGATGACCTTCACACCTCCAGACGGTGCCATTGCTCACACAGGTCTGAGCTGCACTGCAGGTATCACACACAGGTATTGTTGTGTTGACATCTGATTAGGAGCACAAAACAAATTAGTTCACAAGGGACTGAAGAACTAGACGTTTTAACTTTGTCCTTCAGCAGCTGAAGCCTCTGGATTTATATATATATATATACACCACACAAACCAGCACATAATAATCTGACCTGTTGTTGAAGTAGTCATCTCTGTTGTGGGAAGTTTTTCTTACCAGGAAAGAAAAATATTTGAAAATGTTACATTTAATGTTAAGCATGAACTAAGCATAACAGTTAATGCTTAGTTTATGTTTATTAAAGCATTTACCAGGCATTTAGTGACAGTTAGGTAATGATTAGGAAATGCTTATTAAGCCTCAATTAAGCAGTTAACTAACAGTTAGTGTTCCCTTGTTGTAAAGTGTTACTATCTTTTTGTGTCAAAATCATCAATTTGAATCATGTGGAATGGTGGATGTTTCATGTTTTATCAGCTCTGACTGTTTATCTACATTGGAAACAAGGTTTTGTCGGTATACAAGTATTTTGAGCTTCAACAAGATGTAGACAGATTTTACACCACACAAACCAGCTCATAAGAATCTGACCTGTTGGTGAAGTAGTCATCTCTGTTGTGGAAGTTTCTACCAGGAAGGAAAAATATTTGAAATGGTAAATGAAATATACACCAAACTCTTTGTGTCAAAACCATCAAGGTACATCATGTGGAATGGTGGATGTTTCATGGTAACTCAGACTGACCTTCACACCTCCAGACGGTGCCATTGCTCACACAGGTCTGAGCTGCACTGCAGGTATCACACACAGGTATTTTTGTGTTGACATCTGATTAGGAGCACAAAACAAATTAGTTCACAAGGGACTGAAGAACTAGACGTTTTAACTTTGTCCTTCAGCAGCTGAAGCCTCTGGATTTATATATATATATATACACCACACAAACCAGCACATAATAATCTGACCTGTTGTTGAAGTAGTCATCTCTGTTGTGGAAGTTTCTACCAGGAAAGAAACATATTTGAAATGTTACATTTAATATTAAGCATGAACTAAGCATAACAGTTAATGCTTAGCTTATGTTTATTAAGCATTTACCAGGCATTTAGTGACAGTTAGGTAATGATTAGGAAATGCTTATAAAGCCTCAATTAAGCATTAACTAACAGTTAGTGTTCCTTTGTTATAAAGTGTTACTATCTTTTTGTGTCAAAATCATCAATTTGAATCATGTGGAATGGTGGATGTTTCATGTTTATCATCAGCTACTTGACTGTTTATCTACTTGGAAACATAGGTATTTCGTATAACAATTGATTGTGATGATCTTTGAATCAACAGGAGAAATATTTAAATGTACAAGAAATATAACATCCAACCTTTGTGTGAAACTCAAGTCTACATATTGGAATGTATGTTTGAGGTATAAAATAACACCAAACTTTGTGTGTCCATTCTACATCAGGTTGAGTGATGTTTCAGGTATCAATCACCACAGCTAATTGTTGTAAGTGTGATCATATCGTATTTTTGAATTGATTATAAATAATTGCTAGGTTTTATATAGCGCTTTATTGCCTAGGCACTCAAAGACGCTTACATGGTTCCTGGTTCAATTCGTTCATACACAGTCATACCGGTGGTGGTAAACTACGAGAGTAGCCACAGCTGCCCTGGAGTAGACTGACGGAAGCGTGGCTGCCATTCAGCGCCAACGGCCCTCCGACCACCACCTCAAACATACACATTCACACAAGGCAAGGTGGGTGAAGTGTCTTGCCCAAGGACACAACAATCATGACACAGGTGGCCGGGCGGGGATTGAACCGCCAACCCTTGGATCGTTGGCCAACCCGCTTAAGCACCTGAGCCACAGTCGCTCCGATTAGGAGCACAAAACAAATTAGTTCACAAGGGACTGAAGAACTAGACGTTTTAACTTTGTCCTTCAGCAGCTGAAGCCTCTGGATTTATTATATATATATATACACCACACAAACCAGCACATAATAATCTGACCTGTTGTTGAAGTAGTCATCTCTGTTGTGGAAGTTTCTACCAGGAAAGAAAAATATTTGAAATGTTACATTTAATATACACCAAACTCTATTTGGTAACACTTTACAATTAGGATATGTTGTTTTTTATGTTTTTTAATGCTAATTATGGTTAGTTAATGCATAGTTAATGCCTTTTAAGCATTAAGTAACTGTTAATGCTTAGTTGTTTACGGTTAGTCAATGATTTGCTAACTAATACTTAGTTAAGCATGAACTAAGCATAACAGTTAATGCTTAGTTTATGTTTATTAAGCATTTACCAGGCATTTAGTGACAGTAAGGTAATGATTAGGAAATGCTTATTAAGCCTCAATTAAGCATTAACTAACAGTTAGTGTTCCCTTGTTGTAAAGTGTTACTATCTTTTTGTGTCAAATCAATTCAATTTGAATCATGTGGAATGGTCGGATGTTCATTGATTTTAATCACATTACTAGCTCATTGAAACAAGTTTGTATACTAGTTTTGAGTTCAACCTCTTTAGAAGTTTCACCAGAAAACCATCATTAACAATTAACTGTTGGTGAAGTATCATCTCGTGAAGTTCTACGTGTTTGAATGTTGAATATCAAAACTCTTTGTTCAAAACCATCAAGGTACATCATGTGGAATGGTGGATGTTTCATGGTAACTCAGACTCACCTTCACACTCCAGACGGTGCCATTGCTACACAGTCTGAGCTGCACTGCAGTATCACAACAGTTTTAGTGTTGACATTGATTAGGAGCACAAAACAAATTAGTTCACAAGGGACTGAAGAACTAGACGTTTTTAACTTTGTCCTTCAGCAGCTGAAGCCTCTGGATTTATATATATATATACACCACACAAACCAGCACATAATAATTGACCTGTTGTTGAAGTAGTCATCTCTGTTGTGGAAGTTTCTACCAGGAAAGAAAAATATTTGAAATGTTACATTTAATGTTAAGCATGAACTAAGCATAAGAGTTAATGCTTAGTTTATGTTTATTAAGCATTTACTAGGCATTTAGTGACAGTTAGGTAATGATTAGGAAATGCTTATTAAGCCTCAATTAAGCATTAACTAACAGTTAGTGTTCCCTTGTTGTAAAGTGTTACTATCTTTTTGTGTCAAAATCATCAATTTGAATCATGTGGAATGGTGGATCTTTCATGTTTTATCAGCTCTGACTGTTTATCTACATTGGAAACAAGGTATTGTCGGTATACAAGTATTTTGAGCTTCAACACCATTTAGACAGATTTTACACCACACAAACCAGCACATAATAATCTGACCTGTTGGTGAAGTAGTCATCTCTGTTGTGGAAGTTTCTACCAGGAAGGAAAAATATTTGAAATGGTAAATGAAATATACACCAAACTCTTTGTGTGTCAAAACCATCAAGGTACATCATGTGGAATGGTGGATGTTTCATGGTAACTCAGACTCACCTTCACACCTCCAGACGGTGCCATTGCTCACACAGGTCTGAGCTGCACTGCAGGTATCACACACAGGTATTTTAGTGTTGACATCTGATTAGGAGCACAAAACAAATTAGTTCACAAGGGACTGAAGAACTAGACGTTTTAACTTTGTCCTTCAGCAGCTGAAGCCCTTGGATTTATATATATAATACACCACACAAACCAGCACATAATAATCTGACCTGTTGTTGAAGTAGTCATCTCTGTTGTGGAAGTTTCTACCAGGAAAGAAAAATATTTGAAATGTTACATTTAATGTTAAGCATGAACTAAGCATAAGAGTTAATGCTTAGTTTATGTTTATTAAGCATTTACTAGGCATTTAGTGACAGTTAGGTAATGATTAGGAAATGCTTATTAAGCCTCAATTAAGCATTAACTAACAGTTAGTGTTCCCTTGTTGTAAAGTGTTACTATCTTTTTGTGTCAAAATCATCAATTTGAATCATGTGGAATGGTGGATCTTTCATGTTTTATCAGCTCTGACTGTTTATCTACATTGGAAACAAGGTATTGTCGGTATACAAGTATTTTGAGCTTCAACACCATTTAGACAGATTTTACACCACACAAACCAGCACATAATAATCTGACCTGTTGGTGAAGTAGTCATCTCTGTTGTGGAAGTTTCTACCAGGAAGGAAAAATATTTGAAATGGTAAATGAAATATACACCAAACTCTTTGTGTGTCAAAACCATCAAGGTACATCATGTGGAATGGTGGATGTTTCATGGTCACTCAGACTGACCTTCACACCTCCAGACGGTGCCATTGCTCACACAGGTCTGAGCTGCACTGCAGGTATCACACACAGGTATTTTTGTGTTGACATCTGATGAGGAGCACAAAACAAATTAGTTCACAAGGGACTGAAGAACTAGACGTTTTAACTTTGTCCTTCAGCAGCTGAAGCCTCTGGATTTTTATATATATATATACACACCACAAAAACCAGCACATAATAATCTGACCTGTTGTTGAAGTAGTCATCTCTGTTGTGGAAGTTTCTACCAGGAAAGAAAAATATTTGAAATGTTACATTTAATGTTAAGCATGAACTAAGCATAACAGTTAATGCTTAGTTCATGTTTATTAAGCATTTACCAGGCATTCAGTGACAGTTAGGTAATGACTAGGAAATGCTTATTAAGCCTCAATTAAGCATTAACTAACAGTTAGTGTTCCCTTGTTGTAAAGTGGTACTATCTTTTTGTGTCAAAATCATCAATTTGAATCATGTGGAATGGTGGATGTTTCATGTTTTATCAGCTCTGACTGTTTATCTACATTGGAAACAAGGTATTGTCGGTATACAAGTATTTTGAGCTTCAACACCATTTAGACAGATTTCACACCACACAAACCAGCTCATAACAATCTGACCTGTTGGTGAAGTAGTCATCTCTGTTGTGGAAGTTTCTACCAGGAAGGAAACATATTTGAAATGGTAAATGAAATATACACCAAACTCTTTGTGTGTCAAAACCATCATGGTACATCATGTGGAATGGTGGATGTTTCATGGTAACTCAGACTGACCTTCACACCTCCAGACGGTGCCATTGCTCACACAGGTCTGAGCTGCACTGCAGGTATCACACACAGGTATTTTAGTGTTGACATCTGATTAGGAGCACAAAACAAAACTGTGAAACTAAAAGAAATGTTTTTATTGGTATTTTTGCCTGACTGGTGTATAGCTATTAGCTTTGGGACAAGCATCCAGCTTTTGCTCATAATAACATATTTATATTCCCCACACCAGTCTAGCAATGCCTCGTTTTTAACAGGACAAAGGGTTGGAAGCTAATAGTGTAGAAGTCAAACTTTGAAACTAATGTTTTCACTGATTTTAGTGATATTTTTAGCAGCTAGCTCCCGAGCTAGCTTCGGGAAGAGCATCGATCTTTTGCTCATAATAACCTATTTATATTCCCCACAGCAGTCTGGCAATGCCTCGTTTTTAGCTCTATGGGTCTTGTGTTCTGACCCCCAGACTGTGTTTTAATCTAACTGGTTCTATCTGTCATTTGAATGTTAATCATTGATTATGAATTATATGTTGTATTTAACTCTTTGTGTGTCAAAATCATCAAGGTAAATCAAGTGGAATGGTGGATTTTTCATGTTTTATCAGCTTAGACTGTTTATCAACAGTGGGAACAAGGCAGTGTGGGTATAAAAGTATTTTGGGCTTCAACAACATGTAGACAGATTTTACACCACACAAACCAGCACATAATAATCTGACCTGTTGTTGAAGTAGTCATCTCTGTTGTGGAAGTTTCTACCAGGAAAGAAAAATATTTGAAATGTTACATTTAATATACACCAAACTCTATTTGGTAACACTTTACAATTAGGATATGTTGTTTGTTATGTTTTTTAATGCTAATTATGGTTAGTTAATGCATAGTTAATGCCTTTTAAGCATCAAGTAACTGTTAATGCTTAGTTGTTTACGGTTAGTTAATGATTTGCTAACTAATACTTAGTTAAGCATGAACTAAGCATAACAGTTAATGCTTAGTTTATGTTTATTAAGCATTTACCAGGCATTTAGTGACAGTTAGGTAATGATTAGGAAATGCTTATTAAGCCTCAATTAAGCATTAACTAACAGTTAGTGTTCCCTTGTTGTAAAGTGTTACTATCTTTTTGTCTCAAAATCATCAATTTGAATCATGTGGAATGGTGGATGTGTCATGTTTTATCAGCTCTGACTGTTTATCTACATTGGAAACAAGGTATTGTCGGTATACAAGTATTTTGAGCTTCAACAACATGTTGACAGATTTTACACCACACAAACCAGCTCATAACAATCTGACCTGTTGGTGAAGTAGTCATCTCTGTTGTGGAAGTTTCTACCAGGAAAGAAAAATATTTGAAATGGTAAATGAAATATACACCAAACTCTTTGTGTGTCAAAATCATCAATGTCTCACTCTCCCCCTTTCTGAAAACCTCCCCCCAATATACTCCAGTCAGAATTCTCTCAGTTTCTGACGTCAAAAACGGGAAAGCCACCTCCCCCCACATTAGTAACCAGACACTTCCACCGTGCAGTAGTCTATGATAACCCCACCCCCCTATTTCTTATTGGTCCACGGCCCCGAGATCCTCTGGAAAAATATTCCTTCACCGCCATGTTGTTTTCCCCTCTAAGCGACAAGATGCCTGTAGCAAAGCATGCTGAATGTTGCATAAACCAACACAGAAGGCTTTTGCTCATAAACCACTAATTTATCTTAACCACAGCAGTCTATTAATTCCTAATTTTTAATAACACAATGGATAGTAAGCTACTTGTGCTTTTTTTCAAACGGAGAAACTAAAAGAAATGTTTTTATTGGTATTTTTGCCTGACTGGTGTATAGCTATTAGCTTTGGGACAAGCATCCAGCTTTTGCTCATACTAACCTATTTATATTCCCCACCGCAGTCTGGCAATGCCTCGTTTTTAGCTCTATGGGTCTTGTGTTCTGACCCCCAGACTGTATTTTAATCTAACTGGTTATATCTGTCATTTGAATGTTCATTATTGAATATGAATTATATGTTGTATTTGTATCAGAGTTGCTTTTGAGTGTTGTGGAGACCGAAATTTGTTTTGCTTAATTGACCAAACCCCATGATTTTGTTACTAGTCCGGAATATGTGGTTTTTAAGCTAGCTGTCAGGATTCTAACTGTTACAAAATGTGTTATTATGGTAGTTTCAGAGTTGAAAAAGTAAGTGGATCAGTTTACCCCCTTGATTTCGCTAGTCTGTCTCAGTTTACCCCTAAGCTGGGGTAAAGTGAGACCCAAGAAAACTTTTTTTTAAAACAACCATATTTTCACTGCCCTTTGTCCTGAATACATTCTGATAATGTCCATTGCTAGGAAACATCCTGATTTAATTGGAAATGTGTACATTTTACTGATAAATCAGTTTAGCTCGCTTAGAGGGGAGCAAATGTAAAAAGTGTTTCACATTACCCCATTCTCCCCTACACCACACTCTTTTTGTGTCAAAACCATCAAGGTAAATCATGTGGAATGGTGGATGTTTCATGGTCACTCAGACTCACCTTCACACCTCCAGTTGATCTTGTCATCGCTCACACAGGTCTCAGCTGCACTGCAGGTGTTACACACCAGGGTGTTGACATCTGATGAGGAGCAGAAGACAAATTAGTTCACTAGAGAATCTGATGGTACCAAAGGTCTGAATTATCCAAAGATATGATCATCTCCACATACAATATGGAATAAGGATTCCATTCACTGTCAGTCTGAAGAACTAGACTTATAACTTTGTGCTTTAGCAGCTTAAGCCTCTGGATCTTGATCTGAGCATTTGGCTCAACGTTGATACCACAGTGTGACGGCAGAGAAGGAACTTGTTGCTTACCTGCACAGTAGGCTGTATAGCAGTTATAGGGCCTTTTGAGCTTGTAGACGTAGTAGTTTCCTGGACAGGCTTTCACATGGATTGGGTTTTGCTTGTACTGGCAGCAGCCATCAATATAGCTGCCACAGACCTGGGCCTGTATGATGCCTGCAGAGAGCCGCGGGTGGGGCGTCTGCAGCCACAGTGGAATAGTAGTTCCACACATGTGTCTCTGAATGCATCTCTCTGGAATCTGAACGCTGCTGTTACCGAGGAACAGACGGTACCAGCCCTGCCAGTTTGGGTCGCATAGGAAACCGAACTCGGTGTTGTCCGTGGCTCTCCAGGCGTCGTCTAGCGGCGTGTAGTGATCACACGGGTCCGTGCAGCGAGATGTGCCGTCCACCAGGAGGCAGTCCTGACCAGAAGGGCACTGTGTGCCACCGCAGGAAAACGTCACGGAGCCGGCTTGGGTCGTTTGTGAATCAACCTACATGGAGAAATCCAAAAGATTTTTTTTTTTTTTGTTATAGTGACATGGGACAAAACCCATATGTACACCCTGGCTTTTCCTCCCAATTAACTATCTTACCTCTGCACTACTATCTTTGTTTATATGTGGCTGTATGGGCTTTATGTCATTTATTTTGGTTATTGTTATTTCACCTTCATTGTTTACCTACTGAATGCACTATGTACAGCACTTTGGACAGTGCAAACTGTCATAAATGTGCTTTTATAAATACATTTTATTTACTTACTTACTTATAACTCACCTAGGCCCTTTGGCACAAATCACCCCAACCCCAGAAATTTGGATAATGAGCATGATGCAGCAGTTTAGGGCTGACATCGTGCTAACTTTATAGACTCAAAGTGAAGCATACTAAAGCACTAAAACATGTGTCAAATGTTTTCAAACTTGTCTATAATTAGATACAATAATGAAAAAAACCTTGATCATGGAAATTTTACTTTGAAAGGCAAAACAGTTTTTTTTAGCTTAAATGTGCTTATATTTCATTACTTGTGTCTCCCTTCATTACAGGATGAGTCAAATGGATGGCTCTTCTTAAATATGTGGTCACATTTCCAATTTCTTCCATGGTTTTCTAGAAACAAGGGGTGGCACAACTTCCCCATCGGCACAACTTAGGCCACTCTCCCCTATATAGATTTTCTCTGGCCCAAAATAGCAGAAGGAGGAGGAGGTGTCCAGAGTCAAAGATGATTCTTGTTTGAGACTAATTTGATCCACAGAGTCACTAACAACCTAAAATAATCAAGACACTATTTTCTAAATCAACCTGCATGGAAAAATCCAAAAGAGAAATAATAAATGTTTAACCACAGTGGCAAATTGACCCGTATATATGCATGTTAGATTGTATGTTATGTTGAAAAAAGGATGGGGGTGCCCGTGGCGCAGTGGGCAAGGGCGCCCCCTCTGACCCAAAACACAAAGCAAGAGTGGTGAAGAAATGGTGAGCGGACAAACACATTAACGTTTTACAGTGGCCCAGCCAAGTATACTATTTAAAGCTGGGGTATATGATTTCTGATTGGTCAAAGTTAACATGAGCTGACAATTTGACCAATCAGAGCGAGGCTCCGATTCTCTGTTCTTATTGGCTGTTGGGACTGTCCATTCACTTTGGCACGACTTTGTTGGTGTAGAGTGTGTCAGGGAGGGACCATAGGGGAGGGACCAAAGAGAACAAGTGGAGCGGTTGAGGTATTTGGATTCGAATCTCTATCCCAACTGCCATTTTCTCCCCAAATACTCCACCCCAGCTTTAAGCATATTAAAAATACATTCAAACTTAACACACTTCTTAGAAAATTTAAAGCTGGCATGGAGAATTTGGGGAGAAAATAGCAGTTGGGATAGAGATTTGAACAGTTGACAGTCCCAACAGCCAATAAGAACATAGAATCGGATTTTTTTTTTTTTTTTTTTTTAGGATCGAAGCCTCGCTCTGATTGGTCAAAGTGTACCGCTCATGTTAATTTTGACCAATCAGAAATCACATACCCCACCTTTAAGCATATTAAGACATACACTCAAACACAGCACATTTTTCATAGCCATACTTAAGCACATTAAAAATACACTCAAACATAGCACACAAAATAATATACTTAACCCTCAGGCCTCCCTAACTTTTTTGTTACACAGGAGACCCTAAGGGCCACAAGAAGCCACGCCCAATTAACTGCCATAAAAGTATTATACAATAACGTTTTTTTTACTTTTTTTATAAACCATTTACCCCACTTGAGCTCTGTACATACATATTTAATATTAGTTGATTTTCGTTTGCTTTTAATGCTTAAAATTATTATTTTTTCACAAAAAATGTGGCCTTATTATGCATACACAAACACAAACACACAACACACACACACACACACACACACACACACACACACACACACACACACTCACACACACACACACACAACACACACACACACACACACACACACACACACACACACACACACACACACACACACACACACACACACACACACACACACACACACACACACACACACACACACACACACACACACACACACACACACACACACGCACAGTTTTGGGAGAGTGTCAGTGAACTTTTGTGCATGCTGGGTGAGCAGCCACCTGAAAGCCCCAAAATAGCACCTTTTAGCTGCATATATATGGAAGCACACAAAGACACACACATACGCACACACAATAATTTCACAACAAACACATAGACACAACCCTTAGGTATCCATATGGATCCTAACATTTCATGTGTTGCTCATTTGTTTTATGTATAGGTCTGCAACTTTAAAAAATTACAAAAAAATATAAAAAATCATGTTTTTTTCTTGTTTTGTTTAAGGGAGCATTTTGACTTATCAGTAAAAGCTGAAGTAAATGAATAATTCAGCTAAGTGGGGGTAAAAAGTGTCATTTTGGTGTCTTAGGTTTGGGTTGGATGCCTAATAACCTCACATTTACATTTGTCTTTCAACATGGCTATGGTTTGAAAAAGATAGGTTTTTACCGATTTTAATGCTTTCAAATTGAGCCATTTTTTATATACAAGTTTGGGTGTTTGAAGTTTGGCTGTCTGTATACACACACACAAACCATAATTTCTCAATATCTACATATACACCACACACTGGTATCCCTACCAACACATCAACACCATTTAGGTTGAAATATTTTTTTACATTGACCTTTGGGGGGCAACAATATTGCAGGACTGACAACCAGGAAAATAGCCTGTCATTCAACCCCATGCAAATTATACCTAAAGGGCACCAACTAGTAGTTGGGGTGAAAATCACAAATTTTGATGCCTTTTGTCAAGGATGAAAGCACAAAATAATAGAAAAATATATTTTATGGTGCTTTGTCAGCAGGATCAAATTTGGAAAATGGGGGTCGAAAATGGTCTTAGGGTCTTCTGTGTAACAAAAAAATGTCCTGCCTTTATTATAGGTGCTATGAAGTTGCTGAGTAGAAATTCAGAAATGATCTGCATAAAAATTAACCCTGGCCAAAATGTATTAGGCTAACATAAGCACAGCTAAAGTTATTCAAAAAACAAAAACAAAAAAAAGGCCAAAAGGCAGTAAATGGTCCCAGTGGTGCATGAGGGTTAAATAAGTACATAGGGTGTTGATATACTTGCAAACTTTTAATACACTTCAAATATACTTTAAGTATACACTTTTTGTTCACTTGGGCATCCTGCAATAGATGTCATTGGTAGAGAAAATCACGAAGGAGTTGAAAAGTGTAAATACCTTGAGCACGAGGCAGAGGAGGATGATGAAGGCTGGTGTCATGTCGGCGGTTGCTGCAGTCAGTCTGAGATGGGAAGGAGTTTACCTCTTATTCTGATGACTGGGTGTGTCTCAACTCAATGCCTGTAACATGTGAGTAACTAGCCTGTCCTGTTTTTAAGAATGTAGAAGAACTACAAAAGGTACCCAACCTGTTTTTTCATGGGGTCCAAATACTTTTCACAACCACACCCAGACACAAGTAGTAGTATCTTGTCACCATTTGGCACACAAAGGGTTTATAGGATGGATTATGTTTGAAACAGTTACACTCTGCTGTGCTCGATCTGAAACATGTAAAACATTCCTGCTTTTCTACTGCTTTTTAAATGGCCTTAAGTGGAGCCGCAGCTCTGTGTAAACACCCAACTCTGAATAGATATTGAATAGTTTGCAATGAGGCGAGGCTATGAAAGCTGTTTGTGTTGCTTTAGCTATCTGCACTGGCAACGCTCGTGGACATGTTTTTTTCTTTCTCATTTCCTGTAAGCGTTGGTTCTAATGACGTTTTTCAAGTTAATTCTGTAATGTATTATGGTTATTGCATGTGATAAAACTGGTCTGTTCGTATATTTTATGTCTAGAAAATTGTTTTATTGTGACAAACCAACGGAAGTGTTGTTGTTTTTTATAGGTTACAATAGTGACAGGGTGTATTTATGAGAAGTAACAGATGGGTGAATTGTATACGCCTACAATGACGAGGTAGGCTCCTCCTATGAGGTTTCTCGGGATAGAGACGCCTCTTTGCTTTAAAAAGCAGGAACGGCAGGAAGAGAGGAGGGGTTTTTTGGGGGGTTCTTTTCAATGCAAGCCAGTAATAGTTTTGGATTTATGAGGACCTTTGAGCCAGGTTGTAACACCCCAAATGCGTTTTCTTTGCTGTAGCGCCACCTAGTGGTGTGCATGTTTAAGTGTTTTGTATGCATAGAGTGCAGGGGTCTGTACCGGCCCTGCTAGTTAGTTTATCACACAGACTTACGGTTAGGGCTGTGGTGCCACGTTTACGCAGAGAAAAATGTATATATTATAAATCTGTTCAAAATCAATAGGGTTCTCTGCCCAGCTGGGCTTGGGAACCGCGTTGCTCTGCATAATGCATACATACATACATAATACATAATACAAAAGTAAATACATATAAAACAGACTCAATGGAAAGTGTAATAGATATTTTTATTTTGTTAAATCATCACAAAAATAAAAAAAATAATCAGCTTTAAGTGTCGTTGATTTCACACTGTTTATACGAATTGATTGATTAATAACATGGATAATATTTCTTCAAACCAAATGAATTAATTCAGTTTGCAGATTCCAACTTTACTGTTTACATGACGTTTAATACAATGAATGGATCAAATCGTAAAATGCCCAAAATCTGGGGCGCTCCGGTGGCTTAGTGGGTAGAGCGCGTACCATATTGGCTCCAGCCTTCGTTGCAGTGGTCGCGGGTTCAAATCCGACCCGTGGACCTTTACTGCAGGTCATCCCCCCCTCTCTCTCTCTCTCTCTCTCTCTCTCTGTCTCCCCATTTCAACTCTGTACTTTCTAATAAAGATTGAAAATGCCAAAAAAATTATCTTTGAAAAAAAGTGGGTTGTTCCTGACTTTCATTACAATCCCTCCAATAATACTTAAATATCAAATAGTTTGAGTTCAAATTAAAAATGTTGTATCCGACGAGGTCCAGTTAGTGAGCATGCTCAGAACAACATAGCCATAAAGTAATCGGCTTTAATCATATAGATGGAACTATTTTACTAACCCTACTATTTTATTCAGATTAATGACTTTACATGGAACGGTTTGATTAGCTTTGGTCTTGACGAAAATGTTTTTAATCTGAATATAAGTGTCCATGTATGAATGTGACTGACTGCTGTATATTTGTGGTGGTCTGAGGGGCCGTGGGCGCTGAATGGCAGCCACGCTTCCATCACCGGTATGACTGTCTGTGAATGAATAGTACCTGGAACCCTGTAAAGCGCTTTGAGTGCCCAAAAAAGCGCTATATAAATCCAATCCATTATTAATATTATTATTATTCATGTAAACTCGTCTAGTGATTATATCTGGTTACATTGATCAGCGTTGATTTTCTGTTAATGATTAAAATGAAAAAAGTAAAAAGCTGCGACGTCGTCTTCTGCTCCTCAAAACCCTGAAGACACAAACAGAGAAACATTTATTGATCAGAACATAAAGGCCAAGGCTGCGTTCCAATCCCCATACTCTGTTATTTAGTATGCTAGAAAAAAAGATTTAGGATGTCCCAATTATTTTGGCCAGATTTAGGATGGTTAGAAATATCCGGATGTTTACTAGATCCGGACGAGATTATTGGTATTGAAAACTGCATCCTATTTGGGCGATTCTGACCCACAATACAGTGCGCAACGGAAGTGACGTCACATCGACGGAGCCTCCGTATAAAAACAACCGGGATGCGATGGATATAAAAGCAAGAGGCAAGATCAAGGCGCAATGTTATGATGAAATAAATAAGTAGAAGTATGTCCCAAGTGTATGCCTACTGCATCCTAATTAGCGTATTTTTATGATCAGATGTAGTATGTAGAATGAAAAAAAATAAAGAGTATGAGATTTGGAACACATGGCTAGTTTAAATGAATATTTTTTTTTTTTTTATTAACAGAAAATACTCACAGCTGATTGGTCCGACAGCAACAGCCAGCTGATCGGAGGAGGCTGCAGACCGAGCCTGGCGCCTTGAACAGTTCTAAAAACCGAGAAAAAGTTTTTACAGTAAATGTTTTTGTTTATTAACAAAGATCATATTTGTCCAATCCCACATTGATACGACTATTTAATACTTAACCATTAACCCTTAATTTCTCTATAAACTTCGCAGCACATTTCTGACAATCACCGACTGCTCTGTGTTTTTGAGGGCAGGACAGGTGCACTCAAATAAAATCAGTTTTATTCGTATAGCCCAATATCACAAATAGACATTTTCCTCAGTGGGCTTCACATTTAGGTAGAATATTACACCCTCTGCCCTTACACCATTAGCTCGGCTGAGAAAAATCTCCCAGTAAAAACCCTTTATCAGGATTTTTAAAAGACTGAGAAATCTCAGGGGGAGTGACAGAGGAAGGGATCCCTCCCCCAGGACGGATATCATGCAATGGAAACACTAGTACAGAAAATAAAATTAAATCACAAAGGAATACAATCATTGAGAGAATGCTCCATCACTCACGGGGCTGCAGGGGGCGCTGCTGCGGTCACACATGCTGATGCTGCAGTGCAGGTAAACGTCCTCATAGGTCCCGTGGTACAGGAACAGCAGAGCAGAGAAACGAGCTCGCAGAGAAGCACCGCTCTCTATCACCTGCACATGACGACTGTCAACGGCACACCTGGAGGGAGGAGACAATCACACAGTATAGTCCATGAGCCAGGGCCCCAAATTTGGGCCATCGGTATCATCTGGGGTGATTTTTGGCAAGGTATATAAACCCCTAGTACTAGAAAAATCACGATAGCATTGACGGGGTGGTAGCGAAATCACTTTTTTCAGCTCATGAAGATACTAACTGATAAATTGCGTTTTTGGAATCCGGTGTATGTCTGGTTTAGGCTCATGGTAGGGATATTGTCGATATTCTATCATTTGGTGCTTGTCCCCCCGATTATATCGATCAAGCCCCCTGGCTCATAGACAATCACACAGCCACTCATATTCTGTTGTTATCTAGCTTCAAGGGTCATATTTATAAAACACATTGAGAAGGACACATCCCCCCAGTATTCAAATTTGCTAAAAATGTACACTTCAAAATATTGATATAAAAATTATAAGTAAAGAAGAAAAATTGCTTTTCGAGGAAAGGCACACATCATCAATCTAAAAAACAATTTAAATACTTTTTTAAAATAATTTAGCATGACAGGAAATCATTTTACAAATGGTTGAAACTTTTTTTTGGGCATCCCCCGGCAGATTTGGTCCATGTCGAGTTTAGCGCTTTGACAAGTGGCAGGGTGGGGATCGAACCGCCAACCCTTTGACCATTGGCCGACCCGCTCTACCACCTGAGCCACAGTCGCCCTATGATTATTACTTTGTTCCTCACCTGTTCTCGATCAGGAAGTGTTTGCGTGGGTCGCTGGCGTTGGGAGAGTTTGAGACGCAGCAGGTTTCCAGCAGCAGCCCGAAGCCGTCGTATTCTGTGTTGTTCACGGACACAGCGACGTGCAGAGCGGAGCCGAGCGGCAGGCGGACGGGGCCGGCCGGGAACGCCTCGCCGAAGTCTGGCCTCGTGTACAGAGTCATGGAGGCTCTGGTGGGATCGCCTGAACCCACCACACCCTCCCCACTCGATTGACAGGGCCTGCAAAGAGACGACAAACAAAACTGTAATGATTTTATTTTAGTTTACTTTTAGAGGCGTACTTAATCGATGGATAAATTCCAGACTGATCCACCGGAGAGAAAAGAAAGTGAAAGTCAGAGAACAGGCTGGACTTCCCAATGTTCACAGGTTTGTATTGCACCAAATAGGATGTTCCTGAAATTGGGGATCAGGGTTCAGACATCACAACTGGGTGGTTAGGGGTTAGGGGACAGGATAGGAGTGAGACCGACACACACACACACAAACACACATACATACTACCCTGACATTGAGTCTAGGAACATTGAGTCCTGGGAATATTGATACGCTCCTGATCAGGCTTGTAAATCATTGTGATGCAGTGAATGTGGTGAACTCACGGCGGCTGGATTCTGATGGCGGCATCCAGGCTGGTGGTGTCATCCAGTGGGAAGACGCAGGAGAACGGGAAACACCTCGGGACAGAGATCGATGTGTTGGACCGATTGGAGGGGTACACGAACACAGTGTTGGAGTACGTGACGTGGGTCCCGTTGTTCTGGAAACAACAATAAGTGGACACAATGGTTTGACATTTGTTGAGGCTTATTTTCACTATATTGCCAAAAGTATTGGCCCACCTGCCTTGACTTGCATTTGAACTTAAGTGAAATCACATTCTTATTACACAGAGTTTAATATGACGTCGGTCCCTTTGCAGCTAATTCATCCCAAAGATGTTCTATCGGGTTGAGGTCAGGACTCTGTGCAGGCCAGTCAAGTTAATCCCAACTTTGTGGGAACAGTTTGGGGATGGCCCCTTCCTGTTCCAACATGACAATGCAGCAGTGCACAAAGCGGGGCGCAGACATTTGTGTGGAATTTTGGCCTTTTTTTCTAAAGACAATAGTTCTTGATTCTCACTGACCTTCACCACGTTTCCACAGACCTTCCTCCGATCAACAAGGTAAGAGAAGGTCTCCTGGCCGTCCAGCTGCTGGTGGCAGTGTGGGTCGATCAGGTGAGCAGAGGAACCATTCAGGCCTTGTTCCTCCAGGATCATCTTTGGGACCGTCAGACGCATCTGCTCCCGTCCACACACCAGCTCCGGCTCCAGAAGACTGGGTTCATCTACAGCGGAAACAAGGCATTGTGGGTATAAAAGTCTTTTGAGCTTCAACAACATTTACACCACACAAACCAGAACATAACAATCTGACCTGTTGGTGAAGTAGTCGACTCTGTTGTGGACGTTTCTACCAGGAAAGACAAATATTTGAAATGTTATGGTGGATGTTTCATCTTTCATCAGCTCTGACTTTTTATCTACAGTGTGAACAAGGCATTGTGGGTATAAAAGCCTTTTGAGCTTCAATGACATTTAGACCACACAAACCAGCACATAACAATCAGGGGCCGTATTCACAAAACATTTTATGGCTAAGAGTAGGTCCTAACGTGCTGATTTAGGAGTAACTCTCAAAAATAAGGGGCATTTCACTCCTAATTTTAGGACTCCTAACTTTTTAAGATAAGTGTAATTCACAAAGCATTTTAGCGCTAAAACTAGCTCCTAAATCTATAAAAAGCTAGGAGTCCTCAAGAGGACTCCTAAGTCACTAAGAGTAAATCACAGACAACCGTTTGATGGTGTTTTGGAGAGATTTGATGCTAGTGAGCTTTATAAAAGGTACCTTTAATAGCTGTAAGGGTTTAATGATCTTAGTAAAGCTATATTTAGAAAGTATAGACACATTTATATTTATTATATTGCTATAAAAAATATTTATTAAGTTAATTTTCCTCCAGTTGCTTTGGGTTTATGATGCACTGAAAGTTACTGTTGGTCTCACGTTTGGGTTTAATTTCCTACTAGAGTAGGCCTATATGTGGCGCTTCGCAGCATCTCCTCCGTTCCACAGATCCGCTACTGTATAGTTGCGAGTCTCACCTTTTTCCTTCCGCATGTACTTTACGATTTAGCCGACTGTTGTTTCTAAATTGTGAATTTCCTGGTTTGTCGCTGTCTGACTATTGCTGCATAGTCCGCCATAGAGAGAAATACAGTGAGAGTGCATGGCGTGCAGCTGTTCAATGAGGATATTTTTCCGATTCAAATCATTGTAAAATTTAAAATGAATAGACCTATGTGGCGCTATTGTAGGTTAATTGTGAACAAATGTGTGGGAAACCCTGCAGTATCTTGGTTTCATGTTAAATCAGTGTCACTTGTCATTAATTGTATATACAATCTCTTTACTTTAATACAGCGACACGATATGGATATCTCCCACAGTGTTTCCATCATAAATTCACTCTTAGGGACTCATTCCCTCTCAGCCAATCACTGTGGGCATAGAAGGTATGAACATGACATCATCCATAGCAACAGGGTCAACACCGCCCTCTAGACTTAGCTTAGGAGTCCCTCCCATTCCTTAGTAAAAGTTGGTCTTATCAGCTTTGTGAATAGGTTTTAAGAAATTACTCCTTACTAAGAATTTTTAGTGCTCCTTAGGAGTACTCTTAGCACTAAGATAAAATGTTTTGTGAATACGGCCCCTGACCTGTTGGTGAAGTAGTCAACTCTCTTGTGGAAGTTTCTACCAGGAAAGACAAATATTTGAAAAGTTAAATTAGATATACACCAAAGTCTTTTGTGTCAAAATCATCAAGGTAAATCATATGGAATGGTGGATGTTTCATGTGTGGAATCTGCTTATATAACACATTCTAAAGTTATGGTTTAACACAGAGAGAATGCTTTACTACATACAGGCCTTATAAGGCTAATGCCTCTTCTTTGTGTGTGTGTGTTAGAGCAGGTTCTGTGTTGACATTAAGAACAAATATCTGCGTTTTGTGGAAATGCACCCAACGTGAATCTAGTAGTAGCGAGGATGCTAACGTTAGCTCTGCTGCTAGTAGGCTACTACCAGTTAAGGTGTGCAGGTCAACACAAACATCAGCAACAGTTAGCAGAGGAACATCTTTACAACCGGCATAAGGACCTTGATAAATGGGCCAGAGGTGTTTGACTTCACATACCAGGAGGCAGTGGAAGCTTGAAAGTAGACTACTGGAAAAGTGTTCAAAACAGCCTGTCCTAAGCCAAATTCTGAGATTTTGAATCAAATAAAAAATCTCTCATACACACATTAAACATTTGAGGGGGCAGGAAATATAAAATATTCTTCACCCTGCCTCCTTTTCGTCATGGTTTTATAGATTGTACATGTGAGAATGTTGAAATGAGTTTTGTTGGAAGACATCCATGGACGAAATAAATATAAATCAATCAAAATAATAGCCTATAGTAAAAAATTGTTGTAGGCCTAAAAAAATGTTTTGCAGAAAGAAGTTTGAATTGCTGTTGTAAAAGGAATAAGGTAAAACAAATACAAATAAGTGCTGTTAAAGTTATTTACATGATTTTTGTTTGCAGTTATTGTAGGTTTAGAAACAAAGAAAATACAAATGTTCCAACTCAAATAATATTTGAATAATAGTTCTCCACTTTCAGTATGGCCCTTTAACTCATTTATAATACTGTCCATGATGTGTTTATATATTGTCAATAAAGAGCAAATATAAGAATAATTTGAATACGACTTATAAAAAAAAATTGTATAGGGGCCAGTCAAAATTGACTTCGGGCAAGTAGAATTCAGACCCATTTGCCCAACCTTAACGTTGAGCCCTGCTTAAGACATGATCATCTCCTGATACAAATATGGAATAAGTCAGTCTGGAGAACTGTGCTGTGTCTGAAATCGCGCACTTCTGTACTTACACTTACTTTTTTGAGTGCACTTTGCGCAAAACCGGAGAGTGTGCCAAAATGAAGTGCACTGAAAGTTCCTCTGTCGTGCACTCAAAACGGTCTAAAACTTGAGTGTGGAGCGATGGACACTTTCCACACTCAACGGCCGCCATCTTGCCTACGTAACGGAGAGGATGAGACATTCTAATCAAAATAGAGGAGCTTGAAGCAACCGTGGAGACGGACGCGCTCCACAAAAGTTAAATTATATATTGTTTTAGTTTTTCCGCGACTAATGTGTCTGTTTTGGCTATCGGTAACGCAAACAGAAAAAAATACCATCAACCGTCAAAATGCAAAGTCATTTCCGGTAGGTGCGCGACGGCAGTTTGGACAATGCATTGTAGAAATGAGAGCACTGCGTCTATAAGTAAGTGTACTGTAGGGATAATAAAGTGCACTCAATGTAAGTACACTTAAGTAAGTGCACTTACTTACATAAGTGCACTTATGTAAGTGCGCGATTTCAGACACAGCAATGGTCTTATTACTTTGTGCTTCAGCAGCTGAAGCCTCTGGATCTTATTGTTAGCATATGGCTCAACGTTGATACCACAGTGTGAGCACAGATGGAAAGAATCATATTTTCACTGCGCTTTATCCTGAATAAATTCCGATAATTTCCATTGATAGTAAACATCCTGAATTAATGGGAAATGTGTACATTTTACTGATTCATCATTTTAGCTTACTTCACCACACTCTCCCCTATGTATAGACATTTACCTTCACAAATAACACCAGCGTCTTCCTGATGTCCACAGTTGTGTATGCCTGGTCCCAGATGTCTACAGTCTGATAGCCATGACTCAGTTCCTGAACACTGAACATCATCTAGCCAGATTGGTCCACTTCCCTGTCCAAAACGTGCTTCTTGTGGAGCCTCCAGAGCCCTGCCACAGCCAATCTGTCTACAGACCACTTCAGCATCACTCCTGTCCCAATCGTCGTCACACACTGTCCCCCACTGGCCGTCATGGAAGACTTCCACTCTGCCAGAGCAGCTACTGCTGGAGTTGACCAGCCTCACTGGAGAATTTGGTGGTAATGGAGCAGGTGTGGTTGTAGAAACTGATGAGCCAATTTCTGTTTGAAGTCAAAGCAAAATCTCTTTCAACCGACATTGCAACAGCAGGTTTTGATTTCACCAGCAATAAGCAAAATGATCAATTTCATCAGTCTGACAGTACTTCAGGGATAGTTAATTTTTGAAGTAGGGTTGAATGGAGTACTTAGGCACAGTTATTCTGTTAACTTATGGAGATGGTGATCACTACAGTCATTATAAAGAGTTTAGGGGGGAGGTTACTGTAGCAGTAGTCAGCATTGTACTGTTGCAGAGGGGGCCAGAAGAAGAAAAAAATTCACCACAAATATGAATGCTCACCTAAAACCTAAATTTCTGTTCAAATGAAAAGCTAAACTGAGATATTTTCCCACAGCTTGATTTTGCAGCCAGACAAATATTCATTTTTGATTTCTTGTCTCTTGAGTAATCCGCAGTAGCTCTGAGTCGAGCAGCTGATTGGCAAAAATAAAGATGTGGAAACAATCTCAGTTTAGCATACAATTGAACCGATATTTAGGTTTTAGGCAAGCATTCATATATTTGGTGAAAAACATTTTCGTCTGGCCCCCTCTGCAACAGTACAATGCTGACTTCTGCTACAGCAACATCTCTCCCATTTTCACAAGTTAACACATTTACTATTGCCGAAGTATCCCATACAACCACTTCAAAACATCCTCAATATCCCTTTAGGTAGGGATAAGCAGTGGCAAAGTGGGTAGGGCGCTCACTCTCACTCTCCCCTTTCTGAAAACTGTCATTGACCGGAAAAAATTGTCTAATTATCTCCTGTCAAAATGTCTGGTTGAAATAATTTCCTCTGCACACTTTGAATAGTTTTAAAACATGCTCCAGTGATTTTCAAATATTTAATACTGAATAGATGAAAAACCATGTTTCATTCATTTAAAACCATAACTGTGTGTAGAATGTAGCGTATGCGTAAAAGTAAAAAAACGACATGACGCGCTCTTGTTCTGATTTAATGGACTGTTTACAAACTACAAACGGCGACATCAAGCGAGAAAATCAAAGCCTTAAGCCTGCACGGCAAAACAAGGACATATTATATATAAGAATGACTTCTTAATGCCAAGCAGCAGCTAGTCTAACGTAAGTTATAATAAAGATTTCTATGGCTCCGAAGAGACGGCTGATGCTATGCCCGTAGCCCAGCCGAAAAGGAGGAAGAGAGAGAGAGAGAGGTAGAGAGAGAGAGAGGTAGAGAGAGAGAGAGACTGTTATAAGTCCTTCTTTCTTTTTTCAAATAGTTTTTATTTGATATGAGAAAAGACCTAAACTTAAAGTGTAACTGAACCCTTTCACTTGTATTCAATCACTATGTTGGTAAGGAACACATATATGCTGGTGTTATCATAAAAAAAAATTGCAATATGTTAAATATCGGCAATTTAAGAAATGTTTTGTAATGTAAATAATTTTAGAACTTTACTAAGATCTGAAAAAAACTTTTTCCATCGGGTTCGAAAAATGACGTATTACTGCACTTTTGGTACAGTAGTACGTCATCACGTCGCCGGTCACGCTCTTCATAGGTCCATGGCTGGTCCTGAGCTACTACTGTTATACTGTCCCTCCAAGGATGTTATTTCGGGGGTTAACACACTTCACTTTTATCGACAGTGTATCTGCATTATCTCAAACTGTATAACACACACACACACACACACACACACACACACACACACCACACACACACACACACACACACACACACACACACACACACACGGACCCGGACTTGGTCATTACTTCACTTGATTGACACGCGCTAACGCTCGCTCTCCTCGCTCACTCACACACATACTGCCGCTAGCTCACTTGCCCCCCCTCCCTCCCGAATGTCGGCCGGCTGATGTCGGAATGTTTAAAAACAATGGTTCTAAAACAGAATTCAGAATCCATGGTCTGAAAGCATTTTTCAAAATCGTGCAGTAGCTCAAACAGGGGGTTCAGTTACCCTTTAAGTAGGCTATTATAGTTGGTAAGCAGCAGGCTACTAGCCTACTGTCGTTTTTTTTTTCATTATAGCTTTCTGACTTGCAAACGTAAATAATTTTGTCCGCACTGTATAATATGACACAGTTTGTTTTATATGAACAAATCATTCATTTGCGTGTAGACGTGTCAGAGGTATACATCGACAAATCGGTCGATTCATTGTGACTATTTTTGCAGCGGCAGGGCAAAAAAATTGTGATCGGAGCTCTAATGATAGAAATAAAGAGAAGCTTTATTTAAGCGCTGTCTGTGTGACGGTGGTGACTGAGTGTATAGCCTATCGGTTTGCTGTAGACATAATCTCACGGAGGTAACCGGCTGTTTCACTTTAGTGCCCTTAGTTGAAAAAAGTACTCGCACTGTCTCAAAAAATTGTCGCAAAATGCGAGCATTTGGTCGCAGTCTGGAGCCCTGGAACCTCTTGAGCCCTTTTGGAATTTTATTTATTTTAACCATTATTAATTCATTTTTATCAATACCAGTATTTTTTATATTAAATAACTGGTCTGTGTTCATCAATTCAACATTTAGTTTTTCCGGAAATCAATTGTGTAGTCAAAAGACTAAAATAAAACCAATTATTGTCAAATTTTGTATGTGCAAAAGTTAGTGAACCCTGAGCTGCATTGCTTAAATCGAGCAGTTCTGACTCTGGAAAACTGGGTTTACCTACAGTGGGAACAAGGCATTGTGGGTAGAAAAGTATTTTGAGCTTCAACAACATGTAGACAGATTTTACACCACAAAACTAGTACATAACAATCTGGGGCCATATTCACAAAACATTTTAAGGCTAAGAGTAGGTCCTAACGTGCTGATTTAGGAGTAACTCTCAAAAATAAGGGGCGTTTCACCCCTTATTTTAGGACTCCTAACTTTTTAAGATAAGTGTAATTCACAAAGCATTTTAGCGCTAAAACTAGCTCCTAAATCTATGAAGAGCTAAGAATCCTCGAGAGGACTCCTAAGTCACTAAGAGTAAATCACAGACAACCATTTGATGGTGTTTTGGAGAGATTTAATGCTAGCGAGCTTTATAAAAGGTACTTTTAATAGCTGTAAGGGTTTAATGATCTTAGTAAAGCTATATTTAGAAAATATTGACACATTTATATTTATTATATTCTAGTGGTGGGCCGTTATCGGCGTTAACGTGCTGCGTTAACGCCAGACTCTTATCGGCGATAAAAAAAAATATCGCCGTTAATCTCTTATTCCACCTCCTGTTCGGCTCAGGGGAGATGGTTCCCTCCAGGGCCTTCCGTGTGTTCTCTGGTCGGGTAATAATAGCCGGGGGCCGTTGTTGACACTTTAGGAGCCATTATTGCAGGAGCGAAGCTTCTCTCACACACCCGTCGCTCTCTCTCTCCATCACTTGCCCACGACACAATCGGGTATTGGAACGCAGGGTGTGTCGTGTGTGGCCACCGGTCGCCACGTGACCATAAGTTTCCAAGTTTTAAACACTTCTATCTCTTCAACGTCAGCGTCACCGTACCCGAATCCTAAATATCCCCATAGCAGACGCTATATTTCATCGGGGGGAAAACTTTGTTTTGCGCCACAGTTCAGCTTAAGGTGAGAACACACCGGGCGCGTTGGGTGTGGTGGGCACGTTGAAAAATCCTATTTTTGCACAGGGAACCATTGGTTTAGGCGCGAGGATCCGTTGGCCGCGGCAAAGCGTCACTTTGGGCGCGTTACCAAAGCGTCAACGCCCAGCAAAGCGTCAAAAAAAGATGAAAATATTGAACTTTCAACGCTCCGGCGCGTGACGTTTAGCCGCGTTGGCCAATCAGCAGTGAGCTTGACCCGACGTCACTGGCAGAGAGCCGGTGGACAGAAAAATCTGAGACAAAATGGAGGCGCAAATAATCACCGCTGTGTGTGCGAGACCGTGACAACACAGAGGCAAACACCGAGTAGGAAATGTATTTACGGCTGGCTGCCTGATGCTGTATGAAGCCGCTCGGGGTTACAAGACGTGGGGAAAGTGAACCAGGAGAACGGGCTTCCTGGTTAATTCAGTGAATATGTGCGGCTGTGCATTAGCCGATAAACCAAGTTAGCGCCGGTCGGATAGCATTAGTTAACTCACCCGGTTGTGTGCGGCCACCACCTCCATCTAATGAAGCCAAACATAACGGCTTAGTCCGGGGAACTTTCACAACGAGTACAGCGAAGCACCGGTGTTTATATCTTCGCCAGCCACGGTCCCCTGTCACAGCCAGGTAGGGTAATGTAGGCTAGTTGCCTTTATTTTCTACTGCCCTGCACACAATGCTGCTGTAAATGTGTTTGGTATGGTGCTGCCTTGCTGTTTGTGTTCATTTCGGAGTGGCGTGAATCTGTTTTAAGGCTATTTGTTCCGTTCAGTTGCTGTTTATTTGTCTTTTGGCACAATTGTTGGCCGTGTTGTTGTTTTTGTGCGGACATGATCGCTGTTGTGTCGGGTCGGTTCTGATCGCAGCCATGGTTGATTAGGGGAATAAATATATGGGGGGGAGACTAGCTGCGAAGCGTTGGAGGGACGCGTTGAACCACTTTTTGACACAAAATGACCAAGCGCCAGATTGGGCGCGTTGGTCGCTTTGGCCCAAAGCGCCAACGCGCCCAGTGTGTTCTCAGCTTTAGACTCGGCCGTAGTGCTGCTGCACACACACACACACCACACACACACACACACACACACACACACACACACACACACACACACACAGACACACACACACGCTGCATGTCAGAGACGAGGGGCGGTTGGAGCAGTTGGAGCGTTTAGAGACACATGCGCGCACATTTATTTACATAAAATCGCAATCGCAGTCATTTGTGCAGTTATGTAAAATGTTTCACTAAGGAAAATGACAGAAAAAGTAACGCACAGTGACTTTGATGAGTAACTTTAATCTGATTACTGGTTTGGAGATAGTAACGCGTTAGATTACTCGTTACTGAAAAAAGAGGTCCGATGCCGGTAACGCGTTACTAAGTAACATCTTGTTGAACATTCATTCATCACCAATTATCATAGTAGAACAGCGTCCTCAAGCAGTTTGTGATGCATGTTGGAAACAGGAGATGAGCCCCTGGTCTGATGCGCCACCTGGCTTGAGAAACACGTTCTCAAAGACTGAGGCCTACTTTGAGTCATTATTTAGGGAGCACACACATATTATGAATGAATTCAAATGAGCCATTTTAATCTAGATTCATCTAGATTAATTCCAAAATTCAATGAGATTAATCTAGATTAAAAAAATTAATCTATGCCCACCTCTATTATATTCATATAAAAAATTATTTATTAAGTTCCTTTTCCTGCAGTTGCTTTGGGTTTACGATGCACTGAAAGTTACTGTTGGTGTCACGTTTGAGTTTAATTTGTTACTAGAGATGGCCTAGGACTATATGGCGCTTCGCAGCATCTCCTCCGTTCCACAGGTCCGCTACTGTATAGTTGCGCGTCTCGCCTTTTTCCTTCTGCATGCACTTTACGATTTCACTGGCTGTTGTTTCTAAATTGTGAATTTTCCTGGTTTGTCGCTGTCTGATATTGCTGCATAGTCTGCCATTGAGAGAAATATAGTGAGTGTGCATGGCGTGCAGCTGTTCAATGAGGATATTTTTTTCCGATTCAAATCATTGTCAAATTTAAAATGAATAGACCTATGTGGCGCTATTGTAGGCTAATTGTGAACGAAGGTGTGGGAAACCCTGCAGTATCTTGGTTTCATGTTAAATCAGTGTCACTTGTCATCAATTGTATATAAAAACTCTTTACTTTAATACACTGACACGATATGGATATCTCCCACAGTGTTTCTATCATAAATTCACTCTTAGCTCTCATTCCCTCTCAGCCAATCACTGTGGGCCTAGAAGGTATGAACATGACATCATCCATAGCAACAGGGTCAACACCGCCCTCTAGTCTTAGCTTAGGAGTCCCTCCCATTCCCTAGTAAAAGTTGGTCTTATCAGCTTTGTGAATAGGTTTTAAGAAATTACTCCTTACTAAGAACTTTTAGTGCTCCTTAAGAGTACTCTTATTGTGAAGATAAAATGTTTTGTGAATACGGCCCCAGAAGAACAGGGCAGATTTTAGTGAGAGAAACTGACCTATCAGGGCAAGAAGAACATTCTTATTTTAAGCACAATAAAAAACACAATCTGATCTCTGTTTGGATGTTATCAGTAGTCTCAACATCTCTTCGTGGCAGGTCTACCAGAAGGTAAAAATGATTGAAATGTGAAATCTAAATTATACACCAAACTCTGTGTCAAACATCAAGGTTAATCATATAAATGGATGTTATGGTATCAGATCTGACCTTTACAATCAGTTGATCTTGTCATGCTCACATCAGGTCTGAGCTTCAGTGCAGTTTACACACCAGGGTTAGACATCTGATAGAAGCATTGGACAATTAGTCATAGATCTGATGGAACCAAAGGTTGAATATCCAAAGACATGATCATTCCCGATACAATGAAGGATTCCATTCTGTCAGTCTGAAGAACTGACTTATAACTTTGTGCTTCAGCAGCTGAAGCCTCTGGATCTTGATCTTAGCATTTGGCTCACGTTGAAACACAGTGTGACGCAGAGAGGAACTGTTGCTACCTGCACAGTATGCTAAGGGCAGCAATAGGCTTATGATCTTGTAGACGTAGTAGTTCCTGGGCAGGCTTTCACATGGATTGCTTTTGCGGGTACCTGCAGCAGACACTGTCCGAGCTGCCACAGACCTGGGCCTGTATGATGCCTGCAGAGAGCCGCGGGTGGGGCGTCTGCAGCCACAGTGGAGCATAAGTTCCACACATGTATTCCTCAATGCATCTCTCTGGCATCCGAACGCTGCTGTTGCCGAGGAACAGACGGTACCAGCCGTGCCAGACATAGGGTGTGACCGGGACCCCTGTGTATTTGTCGCATCTAACAGACTCATAATTCAACCTGTTGTCTGTGGCTCTCCAGGCGTCGTCTAGCGGCGTGTAGTGATCACACGGGTCCATGCAGCGAGATGTGCCGTCCACCAGGAGGCAGTCCTGACCAGAAGGGCACTGTCTGCCACCGCAGGAGAACCTCACAGAGTTGTTTTCATGTGAGGCATCTGTTCATATAACATATAACACATTCTAAAGTTATGGTTTAACACAGACAGAATGCTTTACTACATACAGGCCCTATAAGGCTAATGCCTCGTCTTTGTGTGCGTTAGACAGAGGTGGGCAGAGTAGCCAAAAAATGTACTCAAGTAAGAGTAAGTTACTTTAAGATTATAATTACTCAAGTAGAAGTAAAAGTACTCATAAAAATTATTACTCGAGTAAGAGTAAAAAAGTATGCAGTGAAAAGATTACTCAAGTACTCAAGAGTACAAGTAGGCCTACTTAATTACTCTGGATTTATTTTTGAAATATACAGAGCAACACAAACGGTACAGAATAGACACGAACATAATATAAAACAGCAATGTTCAAATAAAGATATGTTAAATAACATGATTTTAAATAAAACAATAAATAAGGTATTTAAAAATCAAATGAATAACCCTTGAACTCAAACAATAATAAATTAATTATCTGCCAAATTAAATACATCACCCTTCAAATAAAATGATAATAAATTAGGCTTGTCCAAAATTATATTAATTAAAACCAATACACTTATAACACTGTTGCAATTGTTTTGCACATACACATTTTAAAACAAATTCCTACAATATGTCACTGGCCCTGAGAAAATTATCTAGGTTGTGTTTAGCCCCAAAAATATAAAACACACAAAATTAAACTTCGTTACACATCAAAATCTGACTGGCACACTCACTTAACGTATGAAACTACAGAGTGGCTGAACAAAGAGACCACTCTCAGACTCTCACACAGCCAGACTGGGGCATGCGAAGTGAGAGCTTGCGAGTGTGTGAGTTTGTATTTGAGGCCAGGGGTGTGTTTCTTCCATTTTCTCGACTCACCCAGATAGTCGGTAAAATATGCGTTTAATCTACATGGCACGGCCACGGACACAACATCGGTGCGGAACCGCAGCCTTTAAAAAAGTCCGCGGACATTGTTGAGCCCATGGTTGAGCCCTATGACAACATGACAACACCCGTCATGTGACTGAAGTGGCTGCATTTGATTGGCAAACTTTTGTAATGTGGTTTTTATTGGTTGAAATGGTCACGTGCAGGGTTCAACATAACTTTTTTTTCCTACTGGCCCGCCGGGCCAGTGGATCCGAGTTTTACTGGCCCCTTGTATATTTTCACTGGCCCTGCACACACTTTTTTTTTCTTCATAATTTAGTGTCAATAATTTTAATACCTGTATTAGAAAAATAACCATATCTAAAGGGAATATCTATACTGTAACAGTATAGATATTCCCTTTAGATTTGGTTATTTTTCTTTTAGTTCATTATATGAAATGTTGATATTGCTCATACACATAATATAAAACCAGGCAAACATATTGAATTTGAAGCCTACAACTGAAAGTATGTTGAAAGAGTGGGCCAGTATTTTAAAGTCCAGTAGTTTGATGATTGTTTTTATTCTTGAATTTGGGCAGTTTAATGAATAGTTCACCTGCAGAAGTCATGTTCAAACATAAAAAAAAAATAAGAGATGAAGGTCTGATCAGTCTTTGTGGTGTGGTAGGCGGTTTTTATTACTTTCTCTATATGCATTAGGGAAGTGAATGTGTCGACCAAATGACCGGTTTTCCACTTGCGCTCAAGTTGACTTTAAAAATAGAATAGAAATCCGAAAATCAGTGGGTTATGCCGTTTTTTTTTAAATGGGAGATTTCACCGTGTACGAGTTCACGTCTGGTCGTGAGCGCGCTGCAGGAGTGTCACTTCAGCTTCACATAAGAGTCCGGTGTGGGACCATTTTTTCAAACTATTGATAAAAAACAATGCAGTGCAAAATATGCAGCATAAGTTAAACGCTCGTCTAAGACTATGACGTTAAATCACCTTAGAAACACACAATGCCTTCGTCCAATCACAGCAGCGTTTCACCGTGTGATCTCGCCAGCGAGTGAGCCGCCGCGCAGATGAACTGTGGTTTGTGGCTAAAATAATAACCGGGGATATTCGCCCCGTTAGCAATTTCAATGGGAAAGACTTCCGCGATCTGATTGAATGTCTCGAGCCTGAAAACACAGTGCCAAACTGCGCGACTATAAGAACTGTACAGTGAGCGGAGTCCCTCCGTTCGTTTCTGTCTACAACCGACACAATCACCGGAGACGCATTCACAGCGGTTAAACAAAGCCTCTCATTTGTATTACCATTGGGGCTTGCATGCAAATACTGCAACATTACGGCGCCAGATAAAGGAAAAGCGCAGTTATCATTTTCTGCACCTCAACCTCTGCTGTGGGAAGAAAGAAAGGGGGCAGAGTAAGTCGATTGATTTGTCGACTCGCAGGCGGACAGTAGGCAGCTCTGCCAACGGAGCGAGAGTGCACCCTCTTGTTGCTCTGCCTGTCAAAACGCCCTCGCATCGGTTGTCCACTGGCCTTTCATTAAAAACATTTTTTTATATTAGGTTTATTATATTGAGTCTTAAATAAACACTGCTTTCATTCCGACTCTCAACGCGCATTTCAATGAACCATGATGTAGTCTACAAAAAGATACTGAACTGTGATTGGCCGTTACTGGCCCGGGCGGGCCAGTGACTGGCCAATCAACTTGCCCTGCATATGATTTTACTGGCCCCGGGCCATCGGGCTATACGTTATGTCGAACCCTGACGTGATAGAGATGTTGGCTGAAGACGTCCCCGGGGAGAGAAATCATGAGAGAAATAGCTCTCGCATGTAATAAATAAAATATATAAAAAAATAAGGTAACGGCCGTCACGTAGCCAAATGGAACGGCGTAAAAGTACCGTTCTTTTTAAAAATATTTACTCAAGTAAAAGTAAAAGTATGTTGCAATAAAACTACTCCTAAAATTACAATTTATTCAAAAAGTTACTCAAGTATTTGTAACGGAGTAAATGTAGCGCGTTACGACCCACCTCTAGCGTTAGAGCAAGTTCTGTGTTGACTTTAAGACTTTGACTTTCAGTATCTGTCTAGCGTTGTGTCCAACAACAGCCACAGACCCCAGGTCCTTTTTAATGTTTTGAATGGGATTATTAACCCCTGAAAACCCACTTGAATTGTTCCGAGTGTATCTTTGTGTGAAGATTTCTGTAGGTTTTTTATTGATAAAATTTCAAACCTACGGTTATCTTTGTCTGCTCCAGCCACAGATCCTAGTGTTACACCCGTGTGCTCAGCAGTCTTTTGTGATTTTGACTGTGTTTTTCTGTCTGATGTTTCTAAAATTGTAGACAGTTTAAAATCCTCAGTTTGTCCCCTGGATTGTATCCCAGCAAAACTTCTAAAAGCTGCCTTTGTTTCTGTTGGGCCTTGCATTGTACATCTGATAAATGTCTCTCTGTTGTCAGGTTGTGTGCCCACTCTTTTTAAACAAGCTTTAGTGCAACCACTTTTGAAGAAGCATAACTTGGATCCCACTGTTTTATCGAACTACAGGCCTATCTCAAAGCTGCCATTTTTATCAAAAATTTTTGAAAAATTGGTGTATACTCAACTGCAGTCGCACCTTAAATCATTTGATATTGGTGAAAAATTCCAATCTGGTTTTAAATCGTTGCACAGCACTGAAACTGCTCTTTTAAAAGTTTTTAACGATCTTCTTTGAATAACAGACTCTGGCAGCTCAGCTGTGCTTGTGCTTTTAGATCTTACTGCAGCCTTCGACACTGTCGACCACAGGATTTTAATTTCCCGTCTTGAGTCTTGTGTGGGATTACGAGGTACAGTGCTCAATTGGTTCAAATCTTATCTGTCAGATCGGTCTTTTGTTGTGAACGTTGATTCCTTCAGTTCAAAAAGTGCCCCCCTATCTTGCGGTGTGCCACAGGGCTCAATTTTAGGACCAATTCTTTTTGCGTTGTACTTGCTGCCTTTGGGTTCCATATTTAAAAAATATGGCATTTAGTTCCATTGTTTCGCAGACGATGTGCAAATTTATCTTCCCCTTAGTGTCAATTCACCAAACAAGGTACATCAATGTCTTCAGGAAGTGAAGGACTGGATGTCTTTTAATTTTCTAAATTTGAACGAAGACAAAACAGAGATTGTTGTTTTTGGCGAGCCCGGTCTCTGCAGTAGTGCCCTTGGTCCACTAGCGTCTCATTCTCAGTCCTGTGGAAAAACCCTTGGTGTTTTTATTGACAGCTCTTTTAAGCTGGAAAAGCAGCTAAGCGCAGCGGTTAGAGCTGGCTTTTTTCATCTTAGGCTTCTTGGGAAGGTGAAGCGTTACTTGCCCTCTGACCAATTCCAGACAGTAGTCCTTGCTCTTGTAATTAGTCGCTTGGACTGTAATTCACTTTATTTCGGTTTGAGCCAGTCCTCAATTCAGCGCCTCCAGATGGTTCAGAGTGCAGCTTGCTCTCAGGAGCATCTCGATATGAACACATCACTCCTGTCCTGGCATCTCTTCATTGGCTGCCTGTTGTTTTTAGAATAGATTTTAAAATCCTCTTGTTTGTTTTTAAATGTCTAAATGGTCTAGCGCCACCTTATCTGTCAGAGATTATCTCTCTGCACAGTCCTGTCAGAGCACTGAGGTCCTCTGACCAATGTATTCTAGACTGTCCCAGGTCTAAGCTGAAGAGCAGGGGAGACAGAGCCTTCGCTGTAGCTGGACCCAAGTTATGGAATTATCTTCCTTTATACATCAGGGGCCTCATTTATAAAGCTTGCGTACTCCCAGAAGAGGGCGCACGCCAATTTCTAAGCAAATATTGGGATTTATAAAAAGCAAACTTGACGGGAGATGTGCGGTCCTCCACGCAAGCTCTGACCCATGCGTACGCACAGAAAGTGGAGAAAGGAGAAACGGCGACTCCGTCGGCACATGTATGAAGTGCGAGAACGAATGTGTTTGTGTAAAATTAATCCAGATATAGGCCTATTATAAGCCATGTAGGTCTATCATATAGGGAGTTCCTTTGCAAAACGGATGAAGCCATTCTTACAACTAACGAACAAATGCCTCCACGGATTTTTCCATGGAGTGATACCAACAAAAACAAAACGAATTGGGATCTTAAATAGTCTACAAACGGAGATATATGAGTGCAAATAAAAACAAAACAGCAACGTTTGAATAAGCTCTGCAGTTATTAAAGAATAACCTATCTGCATGTTGTGGAATTCATTCTGATAATATTGAGGTGGAAATACAGCCTATCACTGACGCTGTTCTCGATGCCTGAGTCAGGCAGACAGGAGTGCACCTTTTCATACACTAATGATAAGCCTACTGTACATCACATAGGCTACTGTGATTTTTTTCACAGCTTTTAGTCCGTTTTATGTGTTTTTTTTGTGTTTAAGCACGTCGCAATTGTGTTTTGAAAGGGACTGTGAAGTTTATTATTAACCCTCCGCCGCCCGCCACTGCCCCGGGATGAATTCTCCGAATCTGTATCTCATGGGGGGTCTCAGTGCCCCCCGCTCGTGGCACAAACACTGTTGTGTGAGGATATGCACTTTTTTGCGTCCACTTTTATGTCGGATCACTTCTTTTTATTTCGGCCACAGCGTTCACATAGATCGCCACAGGCTGCACTCTGACGCCTTTACGCTCACACTGCCACCAAACTATATTTTCCCTGGTCGCCACTTCTCCAACGGGTACTTCGGGGTGACCGCAGTGATCCACACCGTGTGGAGTCTATTTTTCCATTTCCCTTTCAGTCGGCGATTGCCACTACCGCCTTCATGCACTCAGTAAATGATATTAATTCGGGCGTGTCGATGACTACGTATGGGTAAATATGGGCGGTACGTGAAGCCCGCAAAGGCTGCGCCACATTTAGAGTTGATTGTGATTTATAAAGGGAAACAGGCGTAGGACGTGAGTGCGCACTGTTTTATAAATCCGAATATTTTTGTTCGCACGTACATCCTACATTTCTTCCGTACACCAGCTTCCACGTGAATCCCACGCAAAGCTTTATAAATGAGGCCCCAGATCTGCCACTTCTTTGGAAAATTTTAAATGTCTGCTGAAGACACATTTCTGAAGACACATTTCTTTGCACTGGCCTTCGGAAACCAGCTGAGCTGAGTATTTTCTTATGTGTTTTCTTTTGGTTTCTTATTTGTAATAAATGTGGATTATTTTGTTGTTATTTGGCCTGTACAGCACTTTGGGGCAGTACCCGCTGTTTGTAAATGTGCTTTATAAATAAATTTGACTTGACTTGACTTGACAAGACGGTCAGAACTTGGTTAAATACATATTACCATAAAAATACAGCTGATAGTCTTTTGTTAGGGAGCCCAGTTCAGGTTCAGGGCAAAGCTCTTAGGGACTAGGAATTTACATCAACTTTGAGAAGCCTACAGCACCAAACATTAATGTATGCATCTATCCAGCATTGTAGTAGTCCAGCCAATCAGGATTTACCAATCAGAAGAACAGGGAAGATTTTAGTGAGAGAAACAGACCTATCAGGGCAAGAACATCTTATTTAGCACATAACAATCTGACCTGTTGGTGAAGTAGTCAAATCTCTTGTGGAAGGATCTACAAAGAAAGAAAAATATTTGAAATGTTATGGTGGATGTCTCATGTTTCATCAGCTCAGACTGTGTATCTACAGCGGAAACAAGGCATTGTGGGTATATACTTTTGAGCTTCAATAACATTTACACCACACAAACCAGAACATAACAATCTGACCTGTTGGTGAAGTAGTCAACTCTCTTATGGAAGTTTCTACCAGGAAAGAGAAATATATGAAATGTTAAATTAAATATACACAGAACTCTTTTTGTGTCAAAACCATCAAGGTAAATCATGTGGAATGGAGGATGTTTCACTCAGACTGACCTTCACACCTCCAGACGGTGCTATTGATGGTGTCATTGCTCACACAGGTCTGAGCTGCAGTGCAGGTGTTACACACAGGTATCTTTGTGTTGACATCTGATGAGGAGCACAAAACAAGTAAGTCCACTAAAGATTCTGATGGAACTAGAGGTCTGAATTATCCTTAAAGGTGAAGTAAGCGATTTATTTACACTCAACAAAAATATAAACGCAACACTTTTGTTTTTGCTCCCATTTTTCACGAGATGAACTTAAAGATCTAAAATTAATTCCAGATACACAATATTACCATTTCTCTCAAACACTGTTCACAAATCTGTCTAAATGTGTGATAGTGAGCACTTCTGCTTTGCTGAGATAATCCATCCCACCTCACAGGTGTGCCACATCAAGATGCTGATCTGACATCATGATTAGTGGACAGGTGTGTGCCTTAGACTGTCCACAATAAAAGGCCACTCTGATATGTGCATTTTTCTTGCTTTATTGGGGGTCTGGGGACTCAGAACCAGTCAGTATCTGGTGTGACCACCATTTGCCTCATGCAGTGCAACACATCTTCTTCGCATAGAGTTTATCAGATTGTCAATTGTGGCCTGTGGAATGTTGGTCTACTCCTCTTCAATGGCTGTGCGAAGTTGCTGGATATTAGTGGGAAGTGGTGCACGCTGTCGTATACGCCGGTCAAGCACATCCCAAACATGCTCAATGGGTGACATGTCCGGTGAGTATGCTGGCCATGCAAGAACTGGGACATTTTCAGCTTCCAAGAATTGTGTACAGATCCTTGCAACATGGGGCCGTGCATTATCTTGCTGAAACGTGAGGTGATGTTCATGGATGTATGGCACAACAATGGGCCTCAGGATCTCATCACGGTATCTCTGTGCATTCAAAATGCCATCAATAAAATGCACCTGTGTTCTTCGTCCATAACAGATGCCTGCCCATACCATAACCCCACCACCACCATGGGCCACTCGATCCACAACATTGACATCAGCAAAGCGCTCACCTACACAATGCCACACACGCTGTCTGCCATCTGACCTGAACAATGTAAACCGAGATTCATCCGTGAAGAGAACACCTCTCCAACGTGCCAGACGCCATCGAATGTGAGCATTTGCCCACTCAAGTCTGTTACGGCGACGAGCTGGAGTCAGGTCAAGACCCCGATGAGGACGACGAGCATGCAAGTTTCAGCAGCTGTCTCAGTGGCTGGTCTCAGACGATCTTGGAGGTGAACCTGCTGGATGTGGAGGTCCTGGGCTGGTGTGGTTACACGTGGTCTGCGGTTGTGAGGCCGGTTGGATGTACTGCCATATTCTCTGAAACGCCTTTGGAGACGGCTTATGGTGGAGAAATGAACATTCAATGCACGAGCAACAGATCTGGTTGACATTCCTGCTGTCAGCATGCCAATTGCACGCTCCCTCAATGCTTGTGGCATCTGTGGCATTTTGCTGTGAGACAAAACTGCACATTTCAGGGTGGCCTTTTATTGTGGACAGTCTAAGGCGTCTAAGGTAATATTGTGTATCTGGAATGAATTTTAGATCTTTAAGTCCATCTCATGAAAAATGGGAGCAAAAACAAAAGTGTTGCGTTTATATTTTTGTTGAGTGTATGTTAATATAGCCTCAGTGTTAAATCGCTCTTTATTCATACAGTAATCACTTACATAAGGTGCGCGTTTCATAAAGCCGATCTCTCTGTCAACCGCTCTGCATGTAATGGGCAAATAAACTTTTCGGGGATCCCGAAACTGATATCCAATCACAAGAGAGAACGCTACAAATCGACACTCGTCTCACTCATACATACTATATACACTCCATGGTCTCACTACCGGTGCACGCCAGAGCGACAGATGGGTGAATGTTTATGCGCCTACAATGGCGGAGCAGGTAAAAATCCTTCCCAATGTCTGTTTTGATGGTTTTTATCATGTTTTATCACACTTACTTATCTGAGATGATGCTAGATAACTCGCTGCTTGAAGACCGCAGTGCATTAATATGGTGACGTAGGGACGAGCGAGGGGACTGCTAACTGCAGTCAGTGACAGGAAGTTTGCTAAAAGAACCATTCTGCTTACTGAAACCTTAAGACATGATCATCTCCTCATACAATAAGGATTCCATTCACTGTCAGTCTGAAGAACTAGACTTATAACTTTGTGCTTCAGCAGCTGAAGCCTCTGGATCTTGATCTTAGCATTTGGCTCAACCTTGAAACCACAATGTGACGCAGAGAAGGAACTTGTTGCTTACCTGCACAGTATCCTGAATAGCAGTAACTGGGCTTTATGATCTTGTAGACGTAGTAGTTTCCTGGACAGGCTTTCACATGGATTGGGTATTGCGGCTCTTTGCAGCATTGTCCGCCCCATGTGCCACAAACCTCGGCCTGTATGATGCCTGCAGAGAGCCGCGGGTGGGGCGTCTGCAGCCACAGAGTAGCCTTAGTTCCACACATGCCATACTGAGGGCATCTCTCTGGCATCCGAACGCTGCTGTTACCGAGGAACAGACGGTACCAGCCCTGCCAGACATAGGGTGTGCCCGGGTAGACTGAGTATTGGTCACAGTGATCAGGCGGTCCACTGCTGTCCGTGGCTCTCCAGGCGTCGTCTAGCGGCGTGTAGTGATCACACGGGTCCATGCAGCGAGATATGCCGTCCACCAGGAGGCAGTCCTGACCAGAAGGGCACTGTCTGCCACCGCAGGAAAACCTCACGGAGTTGTTTTCATGTGAGGTATCTGCTCATATAACATATAACACATTCTAAAGTTATGGTTTAACACAGACATAATGCTTTACTACATACAGGCCCTATGAGGCTAATGCCTCTTCTTTGTGTGCGTTAGAGCAAGTTGTGTGTTGACATTATGACGTTCAGAACTTGGTTAAATATAAATTACCATAAAAGTAAAGTTGAAGTCTTTTGTTAGGGAGCCCAGTTCATATTCAGGGCAAAGTTCTTAGCGACCAGGAATGCCTTTAATTTACGTGTCTCACCCCACGCTGTACAGGTTTGGTGTTTACATAAACTTTGAGAAGCCTACAGCACCATACGTTAATGTATGCATCTGTCCAGCACATAGATAGTAAATAATATGGATGTAGCATCCGGGCTGACCTCAGTTATTCACACGGCATCCAATAATCCTTGGTTTGTGCGTGTCGCCATTTTGTGAGGGGGGAGGGAGATGGCTGGCGTATACCTCCGAGGCAAAGTGAGGGACAACGGGCGGAGAGCTCTCACTCAAGAGATCGCGCCAATACATTTTAACCTCCGATAAAATAAAAACTAGTATGGGCCAAAACGATTCACCCCCCTCAGTGTTGTCATGGAGATATGACCTAAACATACAGACTAAAATGGTTTTGTGGACCAGGCTGTAAATAGGTTTAATAAGACTTTGAAAACGGCCTGTCTAACAAGTGAGTCAAATAAAAACTGCTCGGTCTTGGCCCCACAGCCCAGTGGCACTTCCTGGTTACTACAGTTGTGGTCATTTCCTAATTGGATGCTGGTAAAAATCGCTGAGGCTGGGACTTGGTCCAGCATTGTAGTAGTCCAGCCAATCAGGATTTACCAATCAGAAGAACAGGGCAGATTTTAGTGAGAGAAACAGACCTATCAGGGCAAGTACATCTTATTTAGCACATAACAATCTGACCTGTTGGTGGAGTAGTCACATCTCTTGTGGAAGGATCTACCAGGAAAGAAAAATATTTGAAATAGTAAATTAAATATACACCAAACTCTCTGTGTCAAAACCATCAAGGTACATCATGTGGAATGGTGGATGTTTCACTCAGACTGACCTTCACACCTCCAGACGGTGCCATTGCTCACACAGGTCTGAGCTGCACTGCAGGTGTTACACACAGGTATCTTTGTGTTGACATCTGATGAGGAGCACAAAACAAATTAGTCCACTAGAGAATCTGATGGAACCAAAGGTCTGAATTATCCAAAGACATGATCATCTCCTGATACAATAAGGATTCCATTCGCTGTCAGTCTGAAGAACTAGACTTATAACTTTGTGCTTCAGCAGCTGAAGCCTCTGGATCTTGATCTTAGCATTTGGCTCAACGTTGAAACCACAGTGTGACGGCAGAGAAGGAACTTGATGCTTACCTGCACAGTAGGCTGTATAGCAGTCATTGGGCTTTATGAACTTGTAGACGTAGTAGTTTCCTGGACAGGCTTTCACATGGATTGGGTTTTGTGGGTACTGGCAGCAGTCTCCATTAGAGCGACCACCCCTTGCGCTGCCACAGACCTGGGCCTGTATGATGCCTGCAGAGAGCCGCGGGTGGGGCGTCTGCAGCCACAGTGGAACAGAAGTTCCACACATGTCAACATCAATGCATCTCTCTGGCGTCTGAACGCTGCTGTTACCGAGGAACAGACGGTACCAGCCGTGCCAGAGTGAGTAGGCGGTGACCCATGATTCTGCGATTCGGTCACAGTGATCAGGCGGTCCACTGCTGTCCGTGGCTCTCCAGGCGTCGTCTAGCGGCGTGTAGTGATCACACGGGTCCATGCAGCGAGATGTGCCGTCCACCAGGAGGCAGTCCTGACCAGAAGGGCACTGTCTGCCACCGCAGGAAAACCTCACAGGGCCGACTGGGGTCGTTTGGGTGGTTTGTGAATCAACCTGCATGGAGAAACCCAAAAAAAAAAAATAATGTTATGGTGACATAGTGACATCTGTAGATTTAAGGTCAAAATAAAAAAAAGGTGTATAGATTTAGTTTGGCCCAAAATAGCAGAAGGAGGAGGAGCTGTCCAGAGTCAAAGATGATTGTTTGAGACTAATGTGATCCACAGAGTCACTAACAACCTAAAATAATCAAGACACTATTTTCTAAATCAACCTGCATGGAGAAAATCCAAAAGAGAAATAATAAATGTTTTAACCACAGTGGCAAATTGACCCGTTTAGATTCATGTTAGATCGTATGTTATGTTAAAAAGAAGGATGGGGCGCCCGTGGCGCAGTGGGCAAGGGCGCCCCCTCTGACCCAAAACACAAAGCAAGAGTGGTGAAGAAATGCTGAGCGGACAAACTGTGACGGCCACAGGGTGTGGCTTGAGGGGTTGTTGCTTCTGGTTTGCTTTCTGTTGCAGGGAGTTGGTGGGCGGAGCACCATCAATTAACACCATCGTCAACGGGATGCAGCTCACCTGAGGAGGCTTGTCTCAGGAGCCTATAAAGCAGCCCTGCCAGCTTGACTGGTCTCTCTTCCCTGGCCTGCAGCCTGCACTTTTGTTTCTGTTCTACTTGTTTGTTCACCTTATTCTTTATTAAATCTATTATGTTTATCTAGACTATGTGTGGCCTCCCCTTTGTTTGCTACAACCATTGAGCCAGGTTGTAACATTAACGTTTTACAGTGGCCCAGCCAGAGTGCTGACTTGAATCCAATTGAGAATCTGTGGAGGGAGCTAAAGATCAGGGTGATGGCAGTGAGACGCTTCAAACTGAAAGAGTTGGAGCTCATTGCTAAAGGATGAAAGGGCAAAAATACCAGTGGAGACATACAAAAAAGCTGGTCAGCAATTATAGGAAGCAATTGATTGCTACAATAGCCAATAAGGGCTTTTCTATTGATTATTGAGAAGGGTATGAATAATTGTGGACAAGCCACTTTTTGTTCAAATGTAAATAAAAGCTGAAAATATTTTTTTCCACAATGATGCCTCTTGTACATGGTCTTATTATCTTCTGGGAGGAGCCTGTGTCATTTCCTATCAAGAAAAAATTGGTTGAATAAAAGTAACTTTAAGTCAACATTTGCCAGGGGTATATGAATAATTTTGGGCATGACTGTAGTTTGTACTATTTAAAGCTGGGGTATATGATTTATGATTGGTCAAAGTTAACATGAGCTGACACTTTGACCAATCAGAGCGAGGCTCCGATTCTCTGTTCTTATTGGCTGTTGGGACTGTCCATTCACTTTGGCACGACTTTGTTGGTGTAGAGCGTGTCAGGGAGGGACCAAAGAGAACAAGTGGAGCGGTTGAGGTATTTGGATTCGAATCTCTATCCCAACTGCCATTTTCTCCCCAAATACTCCACCCCAGCTTTAAGCATATTAAAAATACATTCAAACTTAACACACTTTTTAGAACTATATTTAAAGCTGGGATGGAGAATTTGGGGGGAAAATAGCAGTTGGGATAGAGATTTAAACAGTTGACAGTCCCAACAGCCAATAAGAACAGATGATATAAATGATATAATAGATGCTGATTGGATTTTTTTAAGTGGAATAACTAGAGTCTAGGGCATATGAATGATTTACACAAAAAATTATTTTGATGCATGTTTAGTTTTTGCGCATGTTCGGTTGCAAATAAATTGTTACACAGAAGGACCTGGCGGCCACAAGAAGCCACTCCCAATTAACTTCCATAAAAACACTATACAATAATGTTTTTCTTAACTTTTTTTTTTATTAACCATTTACCCCACTTGAGCTCTTTACATACATATTTAATATTCATTGATTTTTCATTGTTTTTAGCCCTTTTCAGGCTAGTCTTTGTGATGAAATTACACTTTTTTTATATAAAAATTATAATAACTGAACCCTTTTTATACAATAGATGCAAGGTGGATTTCTTTTGTGTGGATGTGTACGAGATAGGATCTATTAATGATCAACAAAAAGACTGACCTTCTTGCATTTTTAGTTTTTGAGAAACAACAACATTTATATCACAAAAAACATAAATCGAACAATAGAACAGGCTAGAATAGATATACATGCAGCTAAAAGGTGCTATTTTGGTGCTTTCAGGTGGCTGCTCACCCAGCATGCACAAAAGTTCACTGACACTCTCCCAAAACTGTGTGTGTGTTGTGTGTGTGTGTGTGTGTGTGTGTGTGTGTGTGTGTGTGTGTGTGTGTGAGAGAGAGACAGTGTGAGTGTGTGCGTTTGTGTGTGAGCATGATGTGAGTGAGTGTGTGTGTGTGTGTGTGTGTGTGTGGTGTGTGTTATGTGTGTGTGTGTGTGTGTGTGTGTGTGTGTGTGTGTGTGTGTGTGTGTGTGTGTGTGTGTGTGTGTGTCTGTCTGTATGTCTGTCTGTCTGTGAAAGAGAGGGTGTGAGTGTGTGTGTTTGTGTGTGAGCATGAGTGAGTGACTGACTGAGTGAGTGAGTGTGTGTGGGTGTGTGTGTGTGTGTGTGTGTGTGTGTGGTGTGTGTGTGTGTGTGTGTGTGTGTGTGTGTATGTGTGTGTGTGTGTGAGAGAGAGAGAGAGAGAAAAAAAGACATTCAATGGAAGAGGAACACACTTCGCTGGCAATTTTTTCAAATGTGTCTGTAACATTGGTAATGCTTGGCCATGCTGTAAATGAGCAGTGTGCCCTACACCCATACTTAAAACTTTGGTCAATGTTGCACCTGTGTAAACATTCCCAGACTTTTGTTTTTTTTGTAGCGCTGCAAGATGCAGGAGTGTGCATCACTTCAAAGAGTATCTGGGAAGGATTTTCCATTATCAAAGAGGCTCTGAGCTGTTCTTTATTCTTATCCACAAGAATAAATTCTATATAAACTACTAAAAAATTTGTTTTTCACAAAAACAATGTGGCCTTATTATGCACACACTCACACACACACACACACAACACGCTCACTCACTCACTCATGCTCACACACAATCGCACACACTCACACTCACAGACAGACAGACAGACAGACACACACACACACACACACACACACACACGCAGTTTTGGGAGAGTGGCAGTGAACTTTTGTGCATGCTGGGTGAGCAGCCACCTGAAAGCCCCAAAATAGCACCTTTTAGCTGCATATATATGGAAGCACACAAAGACACACACATACGCACACACAATAATTACACAACAAACACACAGGCACAACCCTTAGGTATCCATATGGATCCCAACCTTTCATGTGTTGCTATTTTGTGTTATGTATAGGTCTGCAACTCTAAAAATGACAAAAATTATAAAAAATCATGTTTTTTTCTTGTTTTGTTTTAGGGAGCATTTTGACTTATCAGTAAAAGCTGAAGTAAATGAATAATTCAGCTAAGTGGGGGTAAAAAATGTAATGTTGGTGTCTTAAGTTTGGGTTGCATGCCTAATAACCTCACATTTACATTTGTCTGTCAACATGGCTATGGTTTGAAAAAGATAGGTTTCTACCGATTTTAATGCTTTCAAATTGAGGCATTTTTTACATACAAGTTTGGCTGTCTGTACACACACACACAAACCATAATTTCTCAATATCTACATACACACCACACACTGGTATCCCTACCAACACATCAACACCATTTAGGTTGAAATATTTTTTGACATTGACCAACAATATTGCAGGACTGACAACCAGGAAAATAGCCTGTCATTCAACCCCATGCAAATTATATCAAAGGGCACCACCTAGTAGTTGGGGTGAAAATCACAAATTTTTATGCTTTTTGTCAAGGATGAAAGGGTCTCCTGTGTAACAAAAAAATGTCCTGCCTTTATTGTATGTGCTATGAAGTTGCTGAGTAGAAATTCAGAAATGATATGCATAAAAATGAACCCTGGCCAAAATGTATTAGGCTAACATAAGCTCAGCCAAAGTTATTCAAAAAACAAAAAAAGGCCAAAAGGCAGAAAATGGTCCCAGTGGTGCATGAGGGTTAAATAAGTACATAGGGTGCTGATATACTTGCAAACTTTCAATACACTTCAAATATACTTTAAGTATAGAAAAATACACTTTTTGTTCACTTGGGCATCCTGCAATAGATGCCATTAGTAGAGAAAATCACAAAGGAGTTGAAAAGTGTAAATACCTTTAGCGTGAAGCAGAGGAGGATGATGAAGGCTGGTGTCATGTCGGCGGTCGCTGCAGTCAGTCTGAGATGGGAAGGAGTTTCCCTGTCTGTCTGTCTGTCTATCTGTCTGTCTGTCTACCTGTCTGTCTGTCTACCTATCTGTCTGTTAACCTGTTCACCTGTGGCACCTGTGCGCCGAGGCAGCCGCTCTTATATTGATCAGGAGGTGTGTCTCAACTCAATGCCGGTAACCTCAACCCACGCAGAGATACTGGTTCATTGTTCTCACAAACTGATGCTGTTGGCCTTGACCCAAAGTGACTTCTCATGAAGTGTATCTTGTTGTGAAACCATGCAGGTAGTTCCACTTAAATTCTCTTGGGTAACATTAGACCAACGGTTTAAATGACAACCTAGGCGTGTGTGTGTGTGTGTGTGTGTGTGTGTGTGTGTGTGTGTGTGTGTGTGTGTGTGTGTGTGTGAGTGTGTGTGTGTGTGTCTCCCACACACACAGAGCTGTGGTTTACACCTCTCATGCAGTGCTGGTGTCATGTAATACATAAACTAATTAGGCACATTTCCACAGTAAAATAATAGTACTGAGGCTTCTTGCACGCTCCAATAACTTGGAGAGAGAAAAAAAGTCAACTTCCCTGCAGACGCTCTGACTGACTGATGTCCCGCCCCTCAATGACAACTACTGGATCTGATTGGCTAATCACCGTCAAAGCACATGAGTTACCACCTGTCACTCATAGTCAGTCACCTGTTCTTCATACACAAAAAGTCAGCACAGAGCCATGCCCCCCCCCCTCCCATTCACATCACAAACAGAGTGTGTGCATTTGGTGTGTGTGTGTGTGTGTGTGTGTGTGTGTGTGTGTGTGTGTGTGTGTGTGTGTGTGTGTGTGTGTGTGTGTGTGTGTGTGTGTGTGTGTGTGTGTGTGTGTGTGTGTGTGTGTGTGTGTGTGTGTGTGTGTGTGCGCGCACAAACACGCTACTGTGCCCTTTCACAGCCCGGTAGGCTCACCTATTGTCACCCCTCCCCCCCCCCCCCCCCCTTCAGATTCTCTCAAATCTCTCACTTGGGACTAGAATGAACTTGCCTTGTTGTTTCAACTGCTAGATCAGATCACTATCCTTGTTCCAGATTTAATAGGGGTGGGTGTAATGATTGCCACACTGTCTGTTCTCCCATGAAGAGTTTTGAGCTTAAAGCCAAACACACGGCGATGAGTTTGTAAAATACCAAGGAAAATAACACCCACACATGTGAACACAAACACACACACACACAAACACACACACACACACACACACACACACACACACACACACACACACACACACACACACACAAATGTGTTACCATAAAAGGTGTTCTCAGTTGAAGCTAAAGCCATGAATCACCTGTTCATTAAGTGCCAGAAAATGTCTTGGGATCTATTTTGTTTACTGTTTGAGTATTTCTTCATGATGAAACATGTCCTGGGAATGCATGGTGCACTGACAGGTGCACTGAGAGGTGAATTGGGATTCACATTGTTGAAATGAATGAGAAAAAATAAATAATAAGTTTAAAGATTAATAAGCACCTACATATCAGTACATATGAACATTTAAAGTGCTTTCTCATGAATTTCTTATGATTCAAAAATGATGTCCACAAAAAAAAGTAAAAAGGAATGCACAAATAAAAACTTGGACTAGGCCTGGAAGTCAGTGTTGTGATGTCACTCTCATACAACATGGGCTTATATGACCACACTCACACCCATAGCGCACACACACACACACACACCACACACACACACACACACACACACACACACACACACACACACACACACACACACACCCCCATAGCGCACACACACACATAGCGCACACACACACACACACACACACACACACACACACACACACACACACACACACACACACACCACACACACACACACACACACACACACACACAAAACAAGGCAACATACCACCAAAGGGGGGGGGGGGGGCTGTGCAGGTAAACACACCACCACACATTGTGTGTGTGTGTGTGTGTGTGTGTGTGTGTGTGTGTGTGTGTGTGTGCGTGCGTGTGTGTGTCTCTCTCTCTCTCTCTCTCTCTCTCTCTCTCTCTCTCTCTCTCTCCCTCTCTCTCTCTCCCTCTCTCTCTCTCTCTCTCACTCTCACAATCCCACACACACACACACACACACACACTGTTAAATGCTTCATTTGATCAACTAAACCTGCATCCACACTATTCGCACTTTACTTAGTATTACCATGTAATCACCTGGTCAATGAACGTCGGTTAC
>CM047512.1:30980995-31008495 GCA_026122265.1 Ammodytes dubius | reverse complement strand
GTGTGTGTGTGTGTGTGTGGTAGACTGTGTGTGTGTGTGTGTGTGTGTGTGTGTTGATGTGTGTGTGTGTGTGTGTGTGTGTGTGGGTGTGTGTGAGACTGTGTGTGTGCGTGCGTGAGAGACTGTGTGTAAGGCTTTGGGGGGAGTTAGGGACACAGGTGCGGACCAAGGGGTTTCTAAAAGTTATCCCCGGAGGGATAACCACTAAATCGCAACGCGACACTGGGAGGGGCAGAAAACAAAAAGCACAAAGTTGTGCAGGGCCACACAGGCTACCTTTTAATAACAAAACTAAAGTGAGAACCAAACCACTGCTGCCAAGCAGCTGAACGAAAGACCAAAACTTGAACAATTATTTTTACTAACTCAGAGGGCACTCAGAGTGACAAACAGACATCAGCTCTAACCATAGCGTATTCACAAAAAAATGGAGCAAGTCCCCAAGAGCGGTGTGTGGTCTAGTGTGATGAGTGGTGTTTGTGGGTGTGTATAGGTTGTTCACATCCTGAGGCTCAATCTTAAGACCAAATCTGTGCAGCGTAGACACTGGGATGGTGTCAGTGTGTGTGATGTCATCATCCATTCTCACGTGGCGAAACTACTGTTTGTGTTGTCAAGCTGTGTGTGTGTGTGTGTGTGTGTGTGTGTGTGTGTGTGTGTGTGTTATTGTGTGTGTGTGTATCATACAGTGGCTGTGTGTGTGAAGTTGTGTGTGTGTGTGTGTGCCTAAGTTGTGTGTGTGTGTGCTAAGTGTGTGTGTGTGTGTGTGTGTGTGTGTGTGTTAGTGCAAAGTGTGTGTGTGTGTGTGCTAAGTGTGTGTGTGTGTGTGTGTGTGTTTATTAAGATGGAGATGGTCTCTTTCCTCACAAAGCCTCGGTGTTGTTGCAGCTATTCGTCATCATCAGACGCTTTTCTCATTAGTGGAAAGAAACCATTAAAGTTATCTGCTGCTTATCAGCTACACACACACACACACACACACACACACACGCCGTACAGAACACACACACACACACACAACCACACACACACACACACACACCGACACACACACACACACTGCTCTATGCACACACACACACACACACACATATACATACACACACACACACACACTGTCTCTCATGCACACACACACACACACACGCTCTATCACACACACACGACACACGTGACACAACAACCGTGACACGACGAACACACACATACACACACACACACGTTTGTGAGGACATTCATTCCATATGCCTTTCCCCTAGCCTCCTCTTATAAGGTCTAAAACTCAAATTAGTTCTCACAAAAACAGTTACAAACATACACAGACACACACACACACCACACCACACACACACACGCACACACACACACTCACACACACACACACACCAGGTATCTCTTAAAGGAGCCACTGACCCCTCTCGTCTAAGTGAGCAGCTCGGCAGTGCCAGCCATCCTAATCTGTCCTCCATTAGCCGTGTGTGTGTGTGTGTGTGTGTGTGTGTGTGTGTGTGTCGTGTGTGTGTGTGTGTCTGTAGGCTTTGGGTGAATTCAACTACTTTTGTGAGAACCAATTTGAGTTTTAGACCTTATAGGAGTAAGGACATTTTTGTGTGGGACATTTAGTCGTTTCCTTTGGACTTTCTGAGTCACTAGGTTAAGGACAGGCCTTTAAAGGGCTGTTTGAGGGTTAACACTAGGTTTTAAGGACAGGCCTTTAAAGGGCTGTTTGAGGGTTAACACTAGGTTTTAAGGACAGGCCTTTAAAGGGCTGTTTGAGGGTTAACACTAGGTTTTAAGGACAGGCCTTTAAAGGGCTGTTTGAGGGTTAACACTAGGTTTAAGACAGGCCTTTAAAGGCTGTTTGAGGGTTAACACTAGGTTTTAAGGTTCAGGTATGAATTAGGTTTATGTTAGGGTTAGTGTAAGGGTTGGGGTTAGGCATTTAGTTTGGATGGTTAGGGTTAGTGTAAGGGGCTAGGGAATGTATTATGTCAATGAGTGTCCTCACAAGTATAGCCGTACAAACGTGTGTGTGTGTGTGTGTGTGTGTGTGTGTGTGTGTGTGTGTGGGGTGTCGTGTTGGTGTTGCTTGGGTGTTTGCTGACATCAGATGTGATCTAAAGGGGTCGCCGCCATGATTCAAGCAACGCTGCGACGTCATTGGTCATTGTGACAGTTGAACAAAGCCGGCTAGGATAACACACACACACACACACACACACACACACACAGACAGGCCTCCAGGCAGTCCAAGTCTTAGCCAAGCCTTTTAGCGATAGCATCATTGCGCTAGGAGAGGGAAAGAAGAGCTCCCCATTAGATGTCCAGCTAGATAAATAGCCTATAATGGGTTGAAGGGCCGGGTGTGTGTGTGTGTGTGTGTGTGTGTGTGTGTGTGTGTGTGTGTGTGTGTGTGTGTGTGTGTGTGTGTGTGTGTGTGTTTAGTGAGAGAGGCTATCAGTAGCGGTGCAGGTTAATAACTGGAATAGCTGTTCTAAAAGAAAGGAATTAGACCAGACCGATTTTAAACCGACACACAGTTTAGTCTGAGATGTGTTCAATCAAACAGACAACAGGCTGGATTAAAGAAATATACACACACACGATCCACAACACACACCATAGAAATAACACACACACTATGCACACACACACACATAGAAAATACACACACACGTATGCACACACACACACACACACACATAGAAATATACACACACACGTATGCACACACACACACACACATAGAAATATACACACACACGTATGCACACACACACACACACATAGAAATATAACACACACTACACACACACACACATAGAAATATACACACACGTATGCACACACACACACACAACATAGAAATATACACACACACGTATGCACACACACACACACATAGGAATATACACACACACGTATGCACACACACACACATAGAATATACACACACACGTATGCACACACACACACACATAGAAATATACACACACACGTATGCACACACACACACACACATAGAATATACACACAACGTATGCACACACACACACACATAGAAATATACACACACACACGTATGCACACACACACACACATAGAATATACACACACACGTATGCACACACACACACATAGAAATATACACACACACGTATGCAACACACACACACACACATAGAAATATACACACATACGTATGCACACACACACATAAATATACACATATGCGAATATACAACACATATACACACAAACATAGAAATATACATGTTCTGGGTGATAGTCCAAGTTTAACAGGTTATACAAATCATTATGAATAAATGTCATGAGGTCTTAACATATGTTGAGATAATAATTTACATCTATTTTTTATTTCTTTAGCAATTAAAACATTTCTCAAAGATGACTATCTTTCTTCTTTCAAAGGTTTTTTTATTAAATGTTAGTAACAAAATTTAAGCACAATGAATACAAATTTTTCCCCCTTTTTTTCCCGAACATACCCCCACCCACATCCCACCCTCACACTCAACAACACGAAATATACACTACAAGAAACAGAAATAAACAATCAATATGAAAATGAAAATGAAAAAAAAAAAAAAAAAAACACATAAAGAAATAAAATGAAATCAAATAAAAGAGGGGGGAGGTAGCTACTCTTCTATAGTTGTTGTTGGTTTTTTTAAATAATTTAGGAAGGGGCGCCAAATTCTGTCAAATTTATTCTCGGATCCCTGGGTAGTATAACGTATTTTCTCTAAATTCATACATGCCATAATGTCTCTAAGATGACTATCTTTCTTAAACTGCTTTTGTATAGCGACTAAACCGAAGGCAAAGAAGTATTTTATTCTGATGTCTCAGTTGACAGTAAACGAGCCCGTAGCGGCAGCCCTTCTGAGCTTTTAATGGCTGCCACAAATGCCTTGTTCAGTGAGAATTATGAGCTAAAAAGAGCATAGATCGTTGTGCAATGACGTTTTTATAAGATTTCTAGCAGCAAATTTATATAATCTGTATGACGTCTGAAAGTTTAGTTTAGAAAATATGAGTTTTTCGAACTTTGTTGTTCTTGCTTTTGACATTGGTAGAAAACATAAAAGGTAAATGTACTAAACCTGGTTACTTATCATTGTCTGTCTTAATCTGCTCATCCTAATGTGTTTCAACATCTTCCATCTCCTATACATGTCATTAACCACACACACACACACACACACACACACACACACTGTAACACACACACACACACGTTTGTTCGACTATGCTTGTGAGGACATTCATTGACATAATGCATTCCCTAGCCCCTTACCCTAACCCTAACCATCCAAACTAAATGCTTAACTCCAACCCTTACACTAACCCTAACATAAACCTAATTCATACCTGAACCTTAAAACCTAGTGTTAACCCTCAAACAGCTCCTTTGAAGGCCTGTCCTTAAAACCTAGTGTTAACCCTCAAACAGCCCTTTAAAGGCCTGTCCTTCAAACCTAGTGTTAACCCTCAAACAGCCCTTTAAAGGCCTGTCCCAAAGTGAGAACCAGACTAAATGTCCTCACTCGTAAGGTCTATAACTCGAATTGGTTCTCACAAAAATAGTTGTACACAAAACACACACACACACACACACACACACACACACACACCCCACACACACACACACACACACACTTATGCACTTATGTAAAATAGCGTGGTGCTTTAGGAATAGATGTGTTGATGGCATTAATAGTCTTTAGTTTTCCACATGAATTCCTCAGAAAGCGAAACAGACATTAGACAGAGAAGTCAAGTGAGACACATTTCATCTTCAGATCATCCGTTACACACACACACACACACACACACACGCGCGCAAATATACACGCAGAACAGACGCGCACACAACACCACACACACACACACACACACACACACACACATACACACACACTTTCTCTCTCACACACACACACATGCAGAAACACACGCACATACAGAAACACACACACACACACATGCAGAAACACACACATAGACACTCTCACACACATAAACTCTCACACACACACACACACACGCAGAAACACACACTCAGACACACACAGCTCCATATATCGTCCCACACAAGAGTAAGATTTTATATTTATGTCTATGGTTTAGATTAGAAGCTTTTTAGGGCAACACTAATCCCGTTAATGCTCTCACTCCGGTGTGTTGCTAATGGGGATCCTAATAAATCAAATCAAATCAAATCAAACCAAATATCATAATGAGACATCAGATGATGAGGCACCTTACCCACTGCACTAGGTTAACATTTCTAATTTACAGATATCATTCTGAGACTTTTCTAGGTTATTACTGACATTAAAAAAAGAATTGAGTCAACTTTATTCTCAACATTTCTACATTATTTGCAAAATTGGATTTCAACTTAAAGGCCTACTTCACCGGTTTGAAAAAAACTTACTTTGTAAATATTACTGTGACATCACAGTAATATTTACAAAGTACGTTTTTTTTAACCCTATATTTCTCTTTCTGTGATGTCACGAGAAGGAGAAATATAGGGTTAAAAAAAACACTCTTTCTGCCTTTTCTCAGGCTAGGATGAACCGATTTCAATTTTTTTCGCACATTTATACTACATAGGATCTCAGAATTCAATACACCTTCATATTCAAACCGGTGAAGTAGGCCTTTAACATTACATTTAGGTGATGCTTTTTTGATTTACAATTAAGAGTCTTGCCTATGGGGTCACTCATGGTGTAGTGGTTAGTGGCCTTGACTGTACAGGAAAAAAATCCGAATTTCCTTCATAGTTATTCTCATGTTAACTACTGAACTAACCATCTGAATTTATTCTTTACATTTAGACTTGTTTGAGTTTAAAATTTTACTATTTTAAGTCAACGGCTAAATTAATAAAAACATTTTTAGCCAGGATTAGATTCTTGGCTGTCAAAAAGTTTTTAAATTATCACTATCAACTTTCCTCTGTGTGTCATCAATGTTCAAGAGCGGTAGTGTTTTTACCACGCCAGCTGTTGTTCCTGGGTGAGCGTATATACCCATGACAAAGGCATTAAGAAAAACTATATAAAAATAGCATTTTTTTGCACTGATGGTCTCGTTTGCTGTTACATGTAATTTATGATCATCAGAGGAAAAATTAGACTGTTTCAGAAATATTTTCAAAGTTCCTCGTAGCAACTTTAGGACCACAGCTAAATGAATAAAGACATTTTGTGTGTGTGTGTGTGTGTGTGTGTGTGTGTGTGTGTGTGTGTGTGTGTGTGTGTGTTGTGTGTTTGTGTGTGTGTGTGTGTGTGAATCACTCTAAACTTTCCTCTGTGTGTCATCAGTGTATTTGGTCACCTGCAGCCGACCTGTGTGTCTGTGATCACGGGAACCAGAGAGAACATTTTCTAGACCAGTACACTTTCTCTTTTTTTCTCTCTCTCTCTCTCTCTCTCTCTAACACACGCACTCACTCTCTCTCTTTCTCTCGCTCTCTAACACACGCACTCACTCTCTCTCTTTCTCTCTCTCTCTCTCTCCCCCTCTCTCTCTCTCTGTCTCTCTCTCTTCTCTCTCTCTCTCACACACGCACTCACTCACTCTCTCTCTCTCTTTCTCTCTCACACTCTCTCTCTGTCTCTCTCTCATTCTCTCTCTTTCTCTCTCTTTCTTTCTCTCTCTTTCTTTCTCTCTGTCTTTCTCTCACACACACACACAAACACACACACACACTCTCTCTCACAAACACACTCTCTCTCTCTCCCTCACACACGCACACACCCTCTCTCTCTCACACACACACACCCTCTCTCTCTCTCTCTCTCCCTCTCTCTCTCTCTTTCTTCTCCTCCTCCATCCCCCCTTCAGTTAATCACAGTTGTTCGCGCGGTAACGGCTCCGCGCGCTAGGTCTGGAGCTAACGCTAATCGGACGGTTCTGACTGAGAGCTTTCGCATTATGCAAATCACTGGCCAAGAACTGGTGACATTTGTAGGAGAGCGAGTCTGGCTGATTTAGACATTAGTATCTGTCACACACACACACACACACTCCCACACACACACACACACTCACACGGTGCTCATCTACATAAGCACTCTCACACACACACACACAGGTTTGAAAGGCTATACTTGTGAGGACATTCATTGACATAATGCATTCCCTAGCCCCTTACCCTAACCGTAACAATCAAAACTAAATGCCTAATCCCAACCCTTACACTAACCCTAACATAAACCTAATTCATACCTGAACCTTAAAACCTAGTGTTGACCCTCAAACAGCCCTTTAAAGGCCTGTCCCAAAGGGAGAACCGGACAAAATGTCCTCACTCTAAAGGTCTAAAACTCAAATTGGTTCTCACAAAAATAGTTGTACATGCACACACACACACACACACACAGACACACACACACAGAGAGAGAGAGAGACACACACACACACACACACACACAGCGTAAAGAGCAAAGGAAGTCACAAATGACATATAACCCACTTTTGCTTCTGTAATTGAGGAGCTAATTTGCACAAGATCTTTTTTTCTGAAGTCAGTGATCTCACTTTGACTCAAGCCGATAGAACGGAAAACTCTTTGTTCTGGCATCCACAGTGTGTGTGTGTGTGTCTGTGTGTCCGTGTGTGTGTGTGTGCGTGTAAAGTTTTAAAGTTTAAACAGTCTTTTCATGCAGCCCTGGCCAAAATTATTTTGAATAAAATGGAATGTAAATACCTAATAGAGTAACATTTTTAACTTATAGATATCATCATTACATTTTGCCAGTTGATTACTGATATTAAAACAATTTTAAAAAAAAGGGCACAGATTTTGGTTACAGAATTTATTCATTTTATAAATCAAAAATTACTACTATTATGTCCATAATCACAACAGATTTTCGAAAATATATAAACAATTTAATAAGGCAAAACCCTACTTTAAAAATCTAGTTATATTCCGTAAAATAAGGACTTTTTATTTTTACAACAACTTTTTTTTAAGATTAACTAACCACTGCGCCACGACTGCCCCCATTTTTTTTTTCAATGTTAAAAAATGTTCTGTAGGGGGCGCCCTTAGCTCAGTTGGTAGGCCGTCCCCCCCCCATGGGCCTCGGCCAGCAGCAGACCCGGGTTCGAATCCAGCCCGCGGTCGTTCTCTGCTTGTCACTCCCCTCTCTGCCCAGTTTCACCTCTGTCTCTCTGCACTATCAATAAAGCATAAAAATGCCCAAAAAGAAAGAAAAAAAAAAAGGAAAGGAAAACCCTACTTTACAAATCTAGTTATATTCCGTAAAATTAAGACTTGTTTTTACAATTTATTTTTTAAATTTTTTTAAGATTAACCACTGTGCCACGAGCTCCCCCATTTTTATTTTTTTCAATAATAAAAAATGTTCTGTATACAATTTAATCAATAACTCTAAACTGTAAAAATATAGTTACCGTATATGCCATAGAATAAGGACATAATTTTTTTATATCATCCGGAGCTCAGGAGAAAAACATAAAACAACCGCTGGGCTGCGAATATTATTTACTCATTTAAACCTGCAGTGTGTAGAATTTTGGGTTTTATTTCCTAGCAGATTTTGTAGAAAGTAATTATAATATCCATAAGTACATTTAATTTAGTGCATAATAGCTGGAAAAAATGTTTTGAATTATTTTATTTTCCCTTAGAAAGGGTCTCATATATGTCCATATTTCTGCATATTTTGGACCAAGGCCTAAGTGATGAAAGTGTCATAGTTGGAATGTCCTCAGGTGCATTGTTTAAAATTTAGAATTGTTCTTGTCCTTGAAGGCCACTGTAGCTTCTGTTATTATTCTAAAGGGTTGGGGTTACCCAGGGAGCGTTGCATTCTAGAACTTTGCAGAACTTTCTTGATGATGTCATATTACACACTGCACCTTTAAGTCTATAAATTTACAATTTCTTTTAAATTGATAATACACACACACACACTACTCTAAAAATTGTTTTGTTTTTCGTAAAAAAATTATGCCATTTTGTTTTACTGTGCCCCCGCCCACCCACACACACACACACACACACACACACACACTTACCTCCTTCCCTTTCTATCATAGCGCTCTGGTGTTTAGTTTCGCTTGATCTGAAATGTTTAAATCATAAAATAATGTTGGATCCTTTTCCCTCTTACACACACCACACACACACACACACGAACACACACACACACCAAGGCTTCCTCCGCCTCATCACTTCACTGATGGCTCTCAGCTTTCCAAACATATTCTGATCCCTTTTATTTTATATTTTAAATGAAGACAGAGTGACATGTTTACTTTGGACATGTTTACTAAATATATTCACGGGTTAAATAGCAGTATTTGAGTGATTTCTGTCTCCAAAAATCATGGTGTGTGTGTGTGCGTGTGTGTTTGATTTCTGTCTCCTCCCAAGACTTAAAAAACGCAGTATAAAATGCAGTGACAAAGACTGTTCTAGTTTGCCCATATACTTTTATCGTGCTCTTTACCACTCGTGTGTGTGTGTGCGCGTGTGTGTATTAACATGTTTAACATGTTTAAGTTGGGGCATTCTTGAACAAGTCAACACACACACAAAGACACACGGATACACGCGGCGCACACACAAACACACAAGTACACAGTGACACACACTGGTATTATATTCATTGTGCGTAGGCAGTAATAAGAGGAGGCTATTATAGATGCTAACCAGATCTCTTATCCAATGACAAACTGACATTCTCTCATATACAACCAATGAGCTGTGAGATAACTGGCACACACACACGTTTGTAGGGCTATACTTGTGAGGACACTCATTGACATAATGCATTCCCTATCCCCTTACCCTAACGGTAACCCTAACCATCAAAACTAAATGCCTAACCCCAACCCTTACACTAACCCTAACATAAACCTAATTCATACCTGAACCTTAACAGGATGTTAAAATACGTGTTCGTTTATTGGAAATATGGAAGGCAAAAATAAAGGATGAAATGGAGAAAAGTTTCCAAGTTCAGAGGATGTTTAATGAAGTAATATCACAGAACAGGTTATGCATCCTTCTGGGACAAGAAAAAGTCAAAAAGTGAAACTCCTTCTCGACAACAAGGAGTTATATTATCTCTGACACACACACACAGTCTCTCTCTCTCTATCTCTCACACACACACTCACCCTCTCTCACACACACATACACACACAGTCTCTCTCTCTCATACTCACACAAACATGACAATTTCTACTGATTGGTTAAATCTTGTTGTCAGGCAGATTTCAGAGTCCTCCTCTTGTTCTTCCTCTTGGCCGAAACCAGAGATCATGGAGGTCTTCCAACAGGTCCTTTGTTCTAACAGATACAGGAATGTGTCTTATCTCATGGGAAACCAGCTTCAGTTTTATGGCCCAGCCTCTCTACCTCCCAGTGTCCGAGCACAAAGATCAGAAGGAGAGAACATCTACCCAAGTCAAATGTGAAGAATATATCAATGGTTCAATTGATTATACAAGAGTAAATGCATATTAATGGGGGGGCATAATATCATTAAAATTAGAGTTATTTAGCCTAACAACCTTAAAACCTAGTGTTAACCCTCAAACAGCCCTTTAAAGGCCTGTCCTTAAAACCTAGTGTTAACCCTCAAACAGCCCTTTAAAGGCCTGTCCTTAAAACCTAGTGTTAACCCTCAAACAGCCCTTTAAAGGCCTGTGTCAGGGTCTCAGGAAAATGACAGACAAGAACCCAAATGCAAGACACATGAACGTTTCAGGATCAGAAACACTTTTAATCGGATGCCAAAACCAGGTAGACAAATGATGCAGTAACAATACCGGAAGGAGCAGGCAAGGGGGAAGTCCAAAGTCCAGAATGCAGAGCAAAACACAAACAGGCAGGCAGGATCAATATGCAGGATAATGTCCGGAAGCTGGAGAGCTTGGTAAGGACGCTATGATAGGACATCTAACAATCTGGCAATGACTGAGGGGAATGGGGTGGAATAAATACTGAGGCTGATTGACTAATGAGGAGCAGGTGAGTGTGGGGCAGGCCAGGTGAATGTAATTTAACCAGGAGTGTAGAGCAGGAGGGAGTGGCCGGGTCTGAAGTGACATGAGAGAAAGTAAACTAGGAAAACAGACATATGAAAACAAACTATATACTGGCTGAAGTCGTGACAGCCTGTCCCAAAGTGAGAACCGGACTAAATGTCCTCACTTTAAGGGTCTAAAACTCAAATTGGTCCTCACAGAAATGGTAGTACAAGTACACACACACACACACACACACACATGTTCTCTCTCTCTCTCTCTCTGTCAAACACTCCACACACACACACACACACACACACACACACACACCACACACACACACACACACACAGTGACAGGCTGGTATAATACATGCATACCAATCTAGAGTGTGTGTGCTTGAGTGCGTCTGCGTTGGGCACATAACGATAATCACTTTATCACAGAGGAGGATAAAAACCAGTCGAGAGGAAGGAGTGGGAATTAAGACCTAAGGACCTGAGATCTTATTCATGGTGTGTGTGTGTGTGTGTGTGTGTGTGTGTGTGTGTGTGTGTGTGTGTGTGTGTGTGTGTGTGGTGTGTGTGTGTGTGTGTGTGTGTGTGTGTGTGTGTGTGTGTGTGTGTGTGTGTGTGTATGTGTGCGTGTGTGTGTGTGTGTGTGTGTGGGGATAACATAAAACATTTACCAACAGTGGCATAAGTAGGAGTTATATTTTGGATGGGCCTGTAAAATAGCAAAATGGGCCCTTTCTTAGAAATAAAGTATGTGGTGTTAGTTTTTCAGCATGCTGCATCTAACCGTATGTAAAGGGAGATCCTAAATCTTTTTTCTGCCATAGCATAGATAGCATACTAAATATGGGGACTGGAAAGCAGTGTGTGAGTGTCTGTCTGTCTGTCTATCTCCATATAGTGTTAATTATCCCTGGCACATCTCCGCCTTACCAATATAGCAAAGTAAGTGTGTGTGGTTGTGTGTGTGTGTGTGTGTGTGTGTGTGTGTGTGTGTGTGTGTGTGTGTGTGTGTTGTGTGTGTGTGTGCGTGTGTGTGTGTCTCACTCTCTCTCTCTATCTGTCTCTATGTGTGTGTGTGTCTCTCTCTCTATGTGTCTCTGTGTGTGTGTGTGTCTCTCTCTCTATGTGTGTGTGTCTCTCTCTCTATCTGTCTCTATGTGTGTGTGTGTGTGTCTCTCTCTCTCTCTATGTGTCTCTATGTGTGTGTCTCTCTCTACAGCTAATTCAACTACTCGTTAACAACGCTTATTCAGCCAATCACCATAAATCCCCGTTACCACGACGAGCAATTAACAGTAACGAGGCTGCGGCGCTGCTAGTGCATGTGTTTCTACTGTTGTAATTAAGCTAAGCTATGTTGTTAATTAGCTGAATGGGAGTGGGGAGGGGTTTATGCTCGACCATTTTATTCAATTAGCGCATGGCATTAACGAGCTGTCTGTGTGTGTTGTGTGTGTGTGTGTGTGTGCGTGTGTGTGTGTGTGTGTTGTGTGTGTGGAGGGGGGAGGAGGGGGGGGGGGGGGTGTTGTAAGAAAGTTAATGCCGGAAGGAGGAGGCGGATAGCACACACACACACACACACAGACACACACACACAGAGACACACATTTAAACAGACACACACAGTCACACACAAAAACACACACACACACACACACACACACACACACACACACACACACACACACACACACTGCGGGCGATTAGGCTTTAGACAAACATGATGAGAGGAGCATGGCACGCAGCCCAGGGGAGGATCTATGGACAAGATTGTGTGTGTGTGTGTGTGTGTGTGTGTGTGTGTGTGTGTGGTGTGTGTGTGTGTGTGTGTGTGTGTGTGTGTGTGTGTGTGTGTGTGTGTGTGTGTGTGTGTGTGTGTGTGTGTGTGTGTGTGTGTGTGTGTGTGTCTGTGTTGTGTGCGTGTGCGTGCGTGCGTGTGCGCGCGCGCGGCGCGTGCGTGCGTGCGTGCGTGCGTGCGTGTGTGTGTGTGTGTGTGTGTGTGTGTGTGTGTGTGTGTGTGTGTGTGTGTGTGTGTGTGTGTGTGTGTGTGTGTGTGTGTGTTCACCAGGTGGCATGGCAGCTTAACATACTCCCACGGTGCTGCAAGGACATGCGTACAATATTTAATTACACTCACTTTTCATGTAAACAAACATAAATTGAAGAAACGCCTACTTTTAATTTATACATTCATAAGGCATTTGAACACCAGGCACGTTTTATTTGTGCCCGTAATTAATAAATATTTAACGTATATAGAGTCAATACAAGCTTGCATATCATCGTAATTGTTTGCTTCTCAAAATTGTGTTGTTTTTTTTCGTACTGAGTTAGATTTTTATGTGATGTCGCTTCCACTGGAGCCCATGAAAAAACAGGTTGGGTACCTTTTGTAGTTCTTCTACATTCTTATCAACAGGACAGGCTAGTTACTCTGTCATTGTTCTCAGTCTACAAACAGGTTTAATTTATCTCTTCCCATAAAGTAAATTTTTGTGAAAAAGAATTTCCCTTTGGGGACTAACTTCTAAAGGCTTTGACATAAGTCTTCAGGTTGACACAGCCAGCCAGGTCTGACCAGTTTTTCAGAAGCCCTTGCTCCCCCAACTGTCCCTGCAAATCCCTGGTTGATAAGATAGTTATTCTCTCTACAATTACATGTATGTGTTTATTGAGGGATGAGCGCACTCACACACATTGATATGAGTAAAGCAAGGGTAAGGGTTTTTATTTCAACAATACCACCAAAAGATTTCAAATGATTTATTGTCATGTGCAGAAATACCAAAAAATGCAATATTTGGTGCAGTCAGTTAGTGTAAAAGTATCTTATACCAGAAACTAGTAGCATAGAAAATGTGCAAATTGTGAAAAAACCTTTAGTTTGCTTTAGTGAATACTAAAGAAGAGCAATGTCTCTGTGTGAACTGATTATTTTGTAGAGATCTGCTGATCTGTTAAACAATTGTGTGAGTGGGAATCAAAATAAATTGGTATGCTGGGCTAAGTCAGAAATGTGCTACTATTGTAAAATAATAAGCCCTTGCTCCCCCAACTGTCCCTGCAAGTCCCTGGTTGATAAGATAGTTAGTCTCTCTACAATTACATGTATGTGTGTATTGAGGGACGAGCGCACTCACACTCATTGATACGAGTAGAGCATGGGTAAGGGGGGGGGGGGGGGGGGCATTGACTTGAGGTCTTCAGGGGCCCAGCCCAGATACCAATCACAAAACACATCTAGGCCTACCTGCTACTTGTGTCTGGGTGTGGTTGTGAAAAGCATTTGGACCCCATGAAAAAACAGGTTGGGTACCTTTTGTAGTTCTTCTACATTCTTATAAACAGGACAGGCTAGTTACTCACATGTTACAGGCATTGAGTTGAGACACACCCAGTGATCAATATAAGAGGTAAACTCCTTCCCATCTCAGACTGACTGCAGCGACCGCCGACATGACACCAGCCTTCATCATCCTCCTCTGCCTTGCGCTAACGGTATTTACACTTTTCAACTCCTTTGTGATTTTCTCTACTAATGACATCTATTGCAGGATGCCCAAGTGAACAAAAAGTGTATTTTTCTATACTTAAAGTATATTTGAAGTGTATTAAATGTTTGCATGTATATCAACACCCTATGTACTTATTTAACCCTCATGCACCACTGGGACCATTTTCTGCCTTTTGGCCTTTTTTTTTGTTTTGTTTTTTGAATAACTTTAGCTGTGCTTATGTTAGCCTAATATATTTTGGCCAGGGGTAATTTTTATGCAGATCATTTCTGAATTTCTACTCAGCAACTTCATAGCACCTATAATAAAGGCAGGACATCTTTTTGTTACACAGAAGACCCTAAGACCATTTTCGGCCCCCATTGACTTCCATTCAAAACGGCCTATTTTTCCAAATTTGATCCTGCTGACAAAGCACCATAAAATATATTTTTCTATTCTTTTGTGCTTTCATCCTTGACAAAAGGCATAAAAATTTTTGATTTTCACCCCAACTACTAGGTGGTGCCCTTTAGGTATAATTTGCATGGGGTTGAATGACAGGCTATTTTCCTGGTTGTCAGTCCTGCAATATTGGTGCCCCCCCAAAGGTCAATGTAAAAAAATATTTCAACCTAAATGGTGTTGATGTGTTGGTAGGGATACCAGTGTGTGGTGTATATGTAGATATTGAGATATTATGGTTTGTGTGTGTGTGTACAGACAGCCAAACTTCAAACACCCAAACTTGTATGTAAAAAATGGCTCAATTTGAAAGCATTCAAATCGGTAAAAACCTATCTTTTTCAAACCATAGCCATGTTGACAGACAAATGTAAATGTGAGGTTATTAGGCATGCATCCCAAACTTAAGACACCAAAATTACATGTTTTACCCCCACTTTGCTGAATTATTCATTTACTTCAGCTTTTACTGATAAGTCAAAATGCTCCCTAAAACAAAACAAGAAAAAAAGATGATTTTTTATCATTTTTGTCATTTTTTAGAGTTGCAGACCTATACATAAAAAAATGAGCAACACATGAAAGGTTAGGATCCATATGGATACCTAAGGGTTGTGTCTGTGTGTTTGTTGTGAAATTATTGTGTGTGCGTATGTGTGTGTCTTTGTGTGCTTCCATATATATGCAGCTAAAAGGTGCTATTTTGGGGCTTTCAGGTGGCTGCTCACAAAAGTTCACTGACACTCCCAAAACTGTGTACTCACTCACTCATGCTCACACACAAACGCACAAACTCACACACACACACACACACACACTCACTCACTCACTCACTCACTCACTCACTCACTCACTCACTCACTCACTCACTCACTCACTCACTCACTCACTCACTCACTCACACACACACTTTTGTGCATGATTGGTGAGAAGCCACCTGAAAGCCCCAAAATAGCACCTTTTAGCTGCATATATATGGAAGCACACAAAGACACACACATATGAAAAAAAAATCCACCTTGCACCTATTGTATGAAAAGGGTTCAGTTATTATCATTTTTATATATAAAAAAGTGTAATTTCATCACAAAAACTAGCCTGAAAAGGGTTAAAAACAATGAAAAATTTATGAATATTAAAAATGTATGTAAAATGTATGTAAAGTGGGGTAAATGGTTTAATAAAAAAAAGTAAAAAAAACATTATTGTATAGTGTTTTATGGCAGTTAATTGGGAGTGGCTTCTTGTGTCCATTAGGGTTTCCTAATGTAACTATTTATTTGCAACTGAACATGCGCAAAAACTAAACATGCATCAAAATAAATGTTAGTGTAAATCATTCATATGTCCTAGACTCTAGTTATTCCACTTTAAAAAATCCAATCTGCATCTATTATATCATATTTTTTTTTTCGTTTTTAGGAAAAAAAATATACTAACTTTGACACAAAAATAATAATTTTAAGCATTAGAAGCTAACAAAAATCAATTAATAGTAAATATGTATGTACAGAGCTCAAGTGGGGTAAATGGTTTATAAAAAAAATGATCAGAGCGAGGCTCAGACTCTAAAGAAAATAATAATAATCCGATTATATGTTCTTATTGGCTGTTGGGACTGTCAACTGTTCAAATCTCTATCACAACTGCTATTTTCTCCCCAAATTCTCCATCCCACTAGCCTAGAAATCCTGACCCTGATATCTTGAACGATAGAGGGTCTGGCGACGATCAATAGTAATTTCCAACTCTAGGGGCGGCTCCTACTCGTGCATTTCAAATGCCACTGCATGCAGTTGGATAGCACTACAACCAATCAGAGCGATGCACAAGTGACGTAAGCCCCGTTCGTTTAGCGAACAGCTGTTAAACTGTTCAATTAAACGTTTGCCGTTGTCGGTCGGCAAAACAGAACATTCCACTTACTTGCTAGTGAAAGCTATGAGTCCCGTCTTCCAATTCGTTAAGGGTCGAGGCCAAAGCAGTCTCAAACTCACACAACATATCCGCAGCCATCTTTGATGTTTACTATCACAGCTTCGACGTCGCATGCACGTCACTGTCGTCATCCGGTTACGTCCTCCCCAAAGCACCATATAAAGGGCTCTGGCGCGCCCATATTAGATAGAACCAATTGAAACGTTATACCAGATTTCTGGTATTCTTGATAAGCTTCAACGGAGGGTGTCCAGACCAACACGCGCAGCAAATTTAATTTGCCTGCGCCTAGTGGCAGGTCTGGGAATGCCAGGCTACCATCCCACACCATCAGGATAGAGATTCGAATCCAAATACCTCAACCGCTCCCCTTGTTCTCTTTGGTCCCTCCCCTATGGTCCCTCCCTGACACGCTCTACACCAACAAAGTCGTGCCAAAGTGAATGGACAGTCCCAACAGCCAATAAGAACAGAGAATCGGAGCCTCGCTCTGATTGGTCAAATTGTCAGCTCATGTTAACTTTGACCAATCAGAAATCATAAACCCCAGCTTTAAATAGTATACTTGAGTACAAAATACAGTCATGCCCAAAATTATTCATATACCCCTGGCACATTTTGACTTAAAGTTACTTTTATTCAACCAGCAAGTTTTTTGTTTGTTTGGAAATGACACAGGCTTCTCCCAGAAGATAATAAGACCATGTACAAGAGGCATCATTGTGGAAAAAATTATTTTTCAACTTTTATTTACATTTGAACAAAAAGTGGCATGTCAACAATTATTCATACCCTTCTCAATAATCAATAGAAAAGCCCTTATTGGCTATTGTAGCAATCAAATGCTTCCTATAATTGCTGACCAGCTTTTTTGTATGTCTCCACTGGTATTTTTGCCCTTTCATCTTTAGCAATGAGCTCCAACTCTTTCAGTTTGAAGCGTCTCACTGCCATCACCCTGGTCTTTAGCTCCCTCCACAGATTCTCAATTGGATTAAAGTCAGGACTCAGGCTGGGCCACTGTAAAACGTTAATGTGTTTGTCCGCTCACCATTTCTTTACCACTCTTGCTTTGTGTTTTGGGTCGGAGGGGGCGCCCTTGCCCACTGCGCCACGGGCACCCCCATCCTTTTTTTTTAACATAACATACGATCTAACATGAATATATACGGGTCAATTTGCCACTGTGGTTAAAACATTTATTATTTCTCTTTTGGATTTCTCCATGCAGGTTGATTTAGAAAATAGTGTCTTGATTATTTTAGGTTGTTAGTGACTCTGTGGATCAAATTAGTCTCAAACAAGAATCATCTTTGACTCTGGACACCTCCTCCTCCTTCTGCTATTTTGAGCCAAAGAAAATCTATATACCTTTTTTTTCTTTTGACCTTTTTCCTAACATAAATCTACAGATGTCACAATGTCACTATTAAAACATTATTTTTCTCTTTTGGATTTCTCCATGCAGGTTGATTCACAAGCCAGCTCCGTGACGTTTTCCTGCAGTGGCAGTCAGTGCCCTTCTGGTCAGGACTGCCTCCTGGTGGATGGCACATCTCGCTGCATGGACCCGTGTGATCACTACACGCCGCTAGACGACGCCTGGAGAGCCACAGACGTCAGTGGACCGCCTTGGCACTGCGACCGAAACACAGTCGGTCAGGGCTGGTACCGTCTGTTCCTCGGTAGCAGCAGCGTTCAGATTCCAGAGAGATGCATTCAGAATAACATGTGTGGAACTTATGCTCCAATGTGGCTGCAGACGCCCCACCCGCTGCTCTCTGCAGGCATCATACAGGCCCAGGTCTGTGGCAGCTTTAGTGGCTGCTGCTGGTACAAGCAAAAGCCAATCCATGTGAAAGCCTGCCCAGGGAACTACTACGTCTACAAGCTCAAAAGGCCCAATGGCTGCTATACAGCCTACTGTGCAGGTAAGCAACAAGTTCCTTCTCTGCCGTCACACTGTGGTATCAACGTTAAGCCAAATGCTAAGATCAAGATCCAGAGGCTTCAGCTGCTGAAGCACAAAGTTATAAGTCTAGTTCTTCAGACTGACAGTGAATGGAATCCTTATTCCATATTGTATGTGGAGATGATCATGTCTTTGGATAATTCAGACCTTTGGTACCATCAGATTCTCTAGTGAACTAATTTGTCTTCTGCTCCTCATCAGATGTCAACACAAAAATACCTATGTGTAACACCTGCACTGAAGCTCAGACCTGTGTGAGAAAAGGCACCGTCTGGAGGTGTGAAGGTCAGTCTGAGTTACCATGAAACATCCACCATTCCACATGATGTACCATGATGGTTTTGACACACAAAGAGTTTGGTGTATATTTCATTTACCATTTCAAATATTTTTCCTTCCTGGTAGAAACTTCCACAACAGAGATGACTACTTCACCAACAGGTCAGATTGTTATGAGCTGGTTTGTGTGGTGTAAAATCTGTCTACATGTTGTTGAAGCTCAAAATACTTGTATACCGACAATACCTTGTTTCCAATGTAGATAAACAGTCAGAGCTGATAAAACATGAACAATCCACCATTCCACATGATTCAAATTGATGATTTTGACACAAAAAGATAGTAACACTTTACAACAAGGGAACACTAACTGTTAGTTAATGCTTAATTGAGGCTTAATAAGCATTTCCTAATCATTACCTAACTGTCACTAAATGCCTGGTAAATGCTTAATAAACATAAGCTAAGCATTAACTGTTATGCTTAGTTCATGCTTAACATTAAATGTAACATTTCAAATATTTTTCTTTCCTGGTAGAAACTTCCACAACAGAGATGACTACTTCAACAACAGGTCAGATTATTATGTGCTGGTTTGTGTGGTGTATATATATATATAAATCCAGAGGCTTCAGCTGCTGAAAGACAAAGTTAAAACGTCTAGTTCTTCAGTCCCTTGTGAACTAATTTGTTTTGTGCTCCTAATCAGATGTCAACACAACAATACCTGTGTGTGATACCTGCAGTGCAGCTCAGACCTGTGTGAGCAATGGCACCGTCTGGAGGTGTGAAGGTCAGTCTGAGTTACCATGAAACATCCACCATTCCACATGATGTACCATGATGGTTTTGACACACAAAGAGTTTGGTGTATATTTCATTTACCATTTCAAATATTTTTCCTTCCTGGTAGAAACTTCCACAACAGAGATGACTACTTCACCAACAGGTCAGATTGTTATGAGCTGGTTTGTGTGGTGTAAAATCTGTCTACATGTTGTTGAAGCTCAAAATACTTGTATACCGACAATACCTTGTTTCCAATGTAGATAAACAGTCAGAGCTGATAAAACATGAACAATCCACCATTCCACTTGATTTACCTTGATGATTTTGACACACAAAGAGTTAAATACAACATATAATTCATATTCAATAATTAACATTCAATTGACAGATAGAACCAGTTAGATTAAAAACAGTCTGGGGGTCAGAACACAAGACCCATAGAGCTAAAAATGATGCATTGCCAGACTGCTGTGGGGAATATAAATAGGTTATTATGAGCAAATGATCGATGCTCTTCCCGAAGCTAGCTCGGGAGCTAGCGGCTAAAAATATCACTAAAATCAGTGAAAACATTAGTTTCAAAGTTTTACTTCTACACTATTAGCTTCCAACCCTTTGTCCTGTTAAAATCGAGGCATTGCTAGACTGGTGTGGGGAATATAAATATGTTATTATGAGCAAAAGCTGGATGCTTGTCCCAAAGCTAATAGCTATACACCAGTCAGGCAAAAATACCAATAAAAACATTTCTTTTAGTTTCACCGTTTGAAAAAAAGCACAAGTAGCTTACTATCCATTGTGTTATTAAAAATTAGGAATTAATAGACTGCTGTGGTTAAGATAAATTAGTGGTTTATGAGCAAAAGCCTTCTGTGTTGGTTTATGCAACATTCAGCATGCTTTGCTACAGGCATCATGTCGCTTAGAGGGGAAAACAACATGGCGGTGAAGGAATATTTTTCCAGAGGATCTCGGGGCCGTGGACCAATAAGAAATAGGGGGGTGGGGTTATCATAGACTACTGCACGGTGGAAGTGTCTGGTTACTAATGTGGGGGGAGGTGGCTTTCCCGTTTTTGACGTCAGAAACTGAGAGAATTCTGACTGGAGTATATTGGGGGGAGGCTTTCAGAAAGGGGGAGAGTGAGAAAAGGAGAACGTTTTCTTTTTTTATATACTTTGGTAGTCTCTAGGCACACCGTGGACACGTATTTATGTTCAAAAACATCAAAAAAGCGTGTTTTGCATAATATGCAAACATAATGGATTCATTAAAAGAGGGCACAGACACTGTCTCACATTACCCCACAGCATTTGTCTCACTTTACCCTAGAATCTGAGAATAAACTACCTCTCTTAGCAATTCAGGCTAATCTTCAGTTAGCATCATCACATGGTTTCATATGTTGGTACCTCATCAACATGTACAGTATGATCTAAGTTTTTCTACCTGAATCAATTTTCTTTGGCACAACAGTTGATAAAAATGACAGCAAGAAAATGTACTTTTACATGCAAAACACATGTTTCCGTGAAAAAAACCATGCTTACAACAGCACAATGAAGTCATCTCCCTCATGGCCAAGGGGAAATGAGAGGGGCTTGAAAACATATGTATTGTTGTTTTTCCTTTGAATTTGTTTGAACTCGACGTCATTGAAAATGAGGGTCACCCCTCAATTGGTCTCTCGAGGATAAATAAAAGTTAAACGAAAAAATGAAAAAGTGTTCCATTCACCCTACTTCAAAGATGAACTATCCGTTAAGTACTGTCAAACTGATGAAATTGATAATCTTTGCTTTTTGCTGGTGAAATCAAAACCTGCTGTTGCAATGTCGGTTGAAAGAGATTTTGCTTTGACTTCAAACAGAAATTGGCTCGTCAGTTTCTACAACCACACCTGCTCCAACACCAACAACACCACCAGGTTCTCCAGTGAGGCTGGTCGGCTCCAACAGTAGCTGCTCTGGCAGAGTGGAAGTCTTCCATGACGGCCAGGGGGGGACAGTGTGTGACGACCTCTGGGGGCTGAGTGATGCTGAAGTGGTCTGTCGACAGGTTGGCTGTGGCAGGGCTCTGTCAGCTCCAGGACATGCACCTTTTGGACCGGGAAGTGGACCAATCTGGCTAGATGATGTTCAGTGTTCAGGAACTGAGTCATCACTAACAGACTGTAGACATCGGGGACTAGGCGTACACGACTGTGGACATCATGAAGACGCTGGTGTTATTTGTGAAGGTAAATGTCTATACATAGGGGAGAGTGGGGTGAAGTGAGCTAAAATGATTTATCAGTCAAATGTACACATTCCCCATTAATTCAGGATGTTTCCTAGCAATGGAACTTATCAGAATTTATTCAGGATGAAGGGCAGTGAAAATATAATTGTTTAAAAAAAATTTGTCTTGTGTCTCACTTTACCCCAGCTTAGGGGTAAACTGAGACAGACCAGAGAAATCAAGGGGGTAAACTGATCCACTTACTTTTTCCACTCTGAAACCATCATAACAACACATTTTGTAACAGTTAGAATCCTGACAGCTAGCTTGAAAACCACATATTCCAGAACTAATGTCAGACTAGTAACAGAATCATGGGGTTTGGTCAATTGAGCAATTTTTTTGTTCTAAACACTTCAAAGTAGGGGAGAGTGGGATAAAAAGAGACATTTTTACATTTGCTCCCCTCTAAGCCAGCTAAAATTATTTATCGGTCACATTTACACATTCCCCATTAATTCAGGATGTTTCCTAGCAATGGAAATTATCAGAATGTATTCAGAACGAAGGGCAGTGAAAATATGATGTCGGACTAGTAACAGAATCATGGGGTTTGGTCAATCAGGCATGTTTTTTTTCATAAATATTTGAAAGTAACTGATCAAATACAACATATAATTCATAATGTTTTAATTAACATTCAAATCACAGATTGAACCAGTTAGATTAAAACACAGTCTGGGGGTCAGCACACAGGACCCTTAGAGCCAGCTAGTGCCTGGGGGTCAGAGCAAAGGCAATCAGAAACAGCTAGAACAGCCTGGGACTCAGAACACAGCACTAGACCCACCTGTCATTTTCCATCGTTTGAGTCTTTGATTAATATTTGTCTGCATTTGTTTTATTGGGATCATTCATTGAATAAAGACATATAACTTAGAGTCCATTGATATTAAAGGTCACTCTCCTGTCCCCCACTTAAATACCTGCCAAACCCTGCCCTTGCTGACACCCCTTCAACCATTCAACCCCCACCTCCAGACCGCATTGTCTCTATTCAAACTAGTCTCGTTGCTACCTTAGATATAATGCATTCATTAAAAAAGGGCACAGACACTGTCTCACTTTACCCCACAGCATTTGTCTCACTTTACCCTGCAATCTGAGAAAAAACTACCTCTCTTAGCAATTCAGGCTAATCTTCAGTTAGCATCATCACATGGTTTCATATGTTGGTACCTCATCAACATGTACAGTATGATCTAAGTTTTTCTACCTGAATCAATTTTCTTTGGCACAACAGTTGATAAAGTTGACAGCAAGAAAATGTACTTTTACATGCAAAACACATATTTCCGTGAAAAAAACCATGCTTACAACAGCACAATGAAGTCATCTCCCTCATGGCCAAGGGGAAATGAGAGGGGCTTGAAAACATACATGTATGTATTGTTGTTTTTCCTTTGAATTTGTTTGAACTCGACGTCATTGAAAATGAGGGTCACCCCTCAATTGGTCTCTCGAGGATAAATAAAAGTTAAATGAAAAAATGAAAAAGTGTTCCATTCACCCTACTTCAAAGATGAACTATCCGTTAAGTACTGTCAAACTGATGAAATTGATAATCTTTGCTTTTTGCTGGTGAAATCAAAACCTGCTGTTGCAATGTCGGTTGAAAGAGATTTTGCTTTGACTTCAAACAGAAATTGGCTCGTCAGTTTCTACAACCACACCTGCTCCAACACCAACAACACCACCAGGTTCTCCAGTGAGGCTGGTCGGCTCCAACAGTAGCTGCTCTGGCAGAGTGGAAGTCTTCCATGACGGCCAGTGGGGGACAGTGTGTGACGACCTCTGGGGGCTGAGTGATGCTGAAGTGGTCTGTAGAAAGGTTGGCTGTGGCAGGGCTCTGATAGCTCAACATTATGCACATTTTGGACAGGGAAGTGGACCAATCTGGCTAGATGATGTTCAGTGTTCAGGAACTGAGTCATCACTAACAGACTGTAGACATCGGGGACTAGGCGTACACGACTGTACACATGGTGAAGACTCTGGTGTTACTTGTGAAGGTAAATGTCTATACATAGGGGAGAGTGGGGTGAAGTGAGCTAAAATGATTTATCAGTAACATTGACACATTTCCCATTAATTCAGGATGTTTCCCATCAATGGAAATTATCAGAATGTATTCAGGATGAAGGGCAGTGAAAATATGATTGTTTTAAAAAAAAAATTCTTGTCTCTCACTTTAGCCCAGCTTAGGGGTAAACTGAGACAGAACAGAGAAATCAAGGGGGTAAACTTCCTAAATAGTAGGGTTTGAATAGCAGTTGGAGATTAAATCAAGATAATAGTCAGATTTGGATTTCCCAACCATTTTTGTGCATCTATTTCTGAGTTGTCTAAAAACAGTCCAATTTGAATTTTCTCCAGAGCGTCTAGCTAGAGACCAGGCTTTATTTTATAAGTCGGAAAGTACATTTGTGAACCAGGGGTTTGATCTATTTTTTACACACACACACACACACACACACACACACACACACACACACACACAGGGGGTCTCACCTTTTATTTCGTTTCTTGATCAACAAATAATTTGAACATAAACATAAAAACCACACGTAGGCCTCGATGGAAGGTTAAGGGGTGAGCAGATGGATAGTTTTCACTTCTTCTTTCCCTGTTATACTATGCTTGTAAAAGAATAATAGTTGAAAATTGAAATTGAAGCAGTTCGTTATTGCGTATAGATGTCAAGAGATATGCACAAATGCTTTCAATAAAAAAATATTTGAAACAAAAACTTCTTGTCTGTTTTCAGAACTGCCGTAGGGCCTCCTCCGATCAGCCAGCTGCTGCTGTCGGACCAATCAGCTGTGAGTATTTCCTGTTATTAAAACAAATCTGTTCTTCATTGACACAAACCCTGCGTTCCAAATCTCTTTCCTTTTCATCTCCTACATACTACATCTGACCATTAAAATAATCATAATAAGTTAGGATGCAGTATGCTACAAGTGGGACATACTTTTACTTGTTAATTTCATCATAACATGGCGCCTTGATCATCTCCTTGCTTTTATATCCGTCTCATCCCTGTTTGTTTTCATACTGGGGCTCCGTTGATGTGACATCACTTATGGTACGCACTGGATTGTTGGTCAGAATCGCCCAAATAGGATGCTGATTTTTAACACTAAAAATCTCGTCCGGATTTAGTAGACATCAGGGTATTTCTAACCATCCTAAATCTGGCCACAAGAATCGGGACATCCTAAATATCTTTTCTACCATACTAAATAGTAGAAAGTATGGGGACTGGAACACAGCCTTGGTCTTTATGTTCTGATCGATAAATGTTTCTCTGTTTGTGTCTTCAGGGTTTTGAGGAGCAGAAGACGACGTCGCAGCTTTTTACTTTTTTCATTTTAATCATTAACAGAAAATCAACGTTGATCAATGTAACCAGATATAATCACTAGACGAGTTTACATGAATAATAATAATAATAATAATAATGGATTGGATTTATATAGCGCTTTTCTGGGCACTCAAAGCGCTTTACAGGGTTCCAGGTACTATTCATTCACAGACAGTCAGACCGGTGATGGAAGCGTGGCTGCCATTCAGCACCCACGGCCCCTCAGACCACCACAAATATACAGCAGTCAGTCACATTCATACATGGACACTTATATTCAGATTAAAAACAAAATGTATAAGACCAAAGCTAATCAAACCGTTCCATATAAAGTCATTAATCTGAATAAAATAGTAGGGTTAGTAAAATAGTTCCATCTAAATGATTAAAGCCGATTACTTTCTGGCTATGTTGTTCTGAGCATGCTCACTAACTGGACCTCGTCGGATACAACATTTTTAATTCGAACTCAAACTATTTGATATTCAAGTTTTATTGGAGGAATTGTAATGAAAACATGTTGTCAGCAACAACCCACTTTTTTTCAAAGATAATTTTTTTTGGCATTTTAAATCTTTATTAGAAAGTACAGAGTTGAAATGGGGAGACAGAGAGAGAGAGAGAGAGACAGAGAGAGAGAGAGAGAGAGAGAGAGAGAGAGGGGGGATGACCTGCAGTAAAGGTCCACGGGTCGGATTTGAACCCGTGACCACTGCAACGAAGGCTGGAGCCAATATGGTACGCGCTCTATCCACTAAGCCGGAGCGCCCCAGATTTGGGCATTTTACGATCTGATCCATTCATTGTATTAAACGTCATGTAAACAGTAAAGTTTGAATCTGCAAACTGAATTAATTCATTTGGTTTGAAGAAATATTATCCATGTTATTAATCAATCAATTCGTATAAACAGTGTCAAATCAACGACACTTGAAGCTGATTATTTTTTTAATTTTTGTGATGATTTAACAAAATTAAAATATATCTATTACACTTTCCATTGAGTCTGTTTTATATGTATTTACTTTTGTATTATGTATGTATGTATGCATTATGCAGAGCAACGCGGTTCCCAAGCCCAGCTGGGCAGGGAACCCTATTGATTTTGAACAGATTTATAATGTATACATTTTTCTCTGCGTAAACGTGGGTCCACAGCCCTAACCGTAAGTCTGTGTGATAAACTAACTAGCAGGGCGAGTACAGAGCCCTGCACTATATGCATACAAATCACTTAAACATGCACACCACTAGGTGGCGCTACAGCAAAGAAAACGCATTTGGGGTGTTACAACCTGGCTCAAAGGTGCTCATTAATCCAAAACTATTCAGCGTATGAAGAACAATCTTTAGAGATACAGTATGTTTGTCTTATTGGGTTGAGGATAGTCCAACAGTTTTGTTACATAACTACACAAGGGGGCGCCAAAACATGAAAAGTTAATCTCACAGCATACCATCGCTGGCCATACTGGGGACTTACCCTAAGAATCGGTCAACATAAGTCAAAGTGAGAAGGGATTATTAATTTATTTTATATAAATAAAAAAGGGCCTTTTCTTTTTAATGTGTATATGGACCAATTGTCACAGCAGTTGAATGCATGCAATAGGGGAGAACGGGGTAAGTAGGCACACTTTCGTTATTGGGTTCCTTTTCTGGCTGCAGCCTTGAGATAACATGTGACAACCAACCCCCCAAAAAATGTGACGACCAACCCCAACTTGAAATATTTGCTAGCATCAAGGCCAACAACCATTTGACAACTAATTAGCTTGCTAACCACAATCTAAAATATAGTTTACCCTTCCCACTTTTTATGGGTAACAAGTGTTTTGTTATGAACCCAT
>CM047512.1:30963495-30965995 GCA_026122265.1 Ammodytes dubius | reverse complement strand
AGGACTCAGCACTTTGAGAAATTTTCCCAAAATTTCAGATGGGGGTCAATGGCAGCTATATGAAGGAAGTGAGCTAGAACTCCAAAACTTCGCACACATGTCTAGGGGGCCTGGGGTACCTCCCACACCAAAGGCCAACCCTTTGCCCATTTCCCTCGCCGAGTCGCAACCCTAACCCTAACCCTAACCCCTAACCCTAACCCTAACCCAACCCTAACCCTAACCCTAGCGCCAACTAGTGGTGTAAAAAAAACAAAAAAAAAAAATCATATATACTCCAAATGGCCTGAAACGTGCTCCTAAATACTTTTTGGAAAAATTATTTTCTTAGGACTCAGCACTTTGAGAAATTTTCCCAAAATTTTAGATGGGGGTCAATGGCAGCTATATGAAGGAAGTGAGCTAGAACTCCAAAACTTCGCACACATGTCTGGGGGGCCTGGGGAACCTCCCACACCAAAGGCCAACCCTTTGCCCATTTCCCTCGCCGAGTCGCAACCCTAACCCTAACCCTAACCCCTAACCCTAACCCTAACCCAACCCTAACCCTAACCCTAACCCTAACCCTAGCGCCAACTAGTGTTGTAAAAAAAAACAGCAACAACAAAAAAATCATATATACTCCAAATGGCCTGAAACGTGCTCCTAAATACTTTTTGGAAAAATTATTTTCTTAGGACTCAGCACTTTGAGAAATTTTCCCAAATTTTCAGATGGGGGTCAATGGCAGCTATATGAAGGAAGTGAGCTAGAACTCCAAAACTTCGCACACATGTCTAGGGGGCCTGGGGCACCTCCCACACCAAAGGCCAACCCTTTGCCCATTTCCCTCGCCGAGTCGCAACCCTAACCCTAACCCTAACCCTAACCCTAACCCCTAACCCTAACCCTAACCCTAACCCTAACCCTAGCGCCAACTAGTGGTGTAAAAAAAAACAACAAAAAAAAATCATATATACTCCAAATGGCCTGAAACGTGCTCCTAAATACTTTTTGGAAACATTATTTTCTTAGGACTAAGCACTTTGAGAAATGTTCCCAAAATTTTAGATGGGGGTCAATAGCAGCTATATGAAGGAAGTGAGCTAGAACTCCAAAACTTCGCACACATGTCTAGGGGGCCTGGGGAACCTCCCACACCAAAGGCCAACCCTTTGCCCATTTCCCTCGCCGAGTCGCAACCCTAACCCTAACCCTAACCCTAACCCCTAACCCTAACCCTAACCCAACCCTAACCCTAACCCTAACCCTAACCCTAGCGCCAACTAGTGTTGTAAAAAAAAACAACAACAAAAAAATCATATATACTCCAAATGGCCTGAAACGTGCTCCTAAATACTTTTTGGAAAAATTATTTTCTTAGGACTCAGCACTTTGAGAAATTTTCCCAAAATTTCAGATGGGGGTCAATGGCAGCTATATGAAGGAAGTGAGCTAGAACTCCAAAACTTCGCACACATGTCTAGGGGGCCTGGGGCACCTCCCACACCAAAGGCCAACCCTTTGCCCATTTCCCTCGCCGAGTCGCAACCCTAACCCTAACCCTAACCCTAACCCCTAACCCTAACCCTAACCCTAACCCTAACCCTAACCCTAACCCTAACCCTAGCGCCAACTAGTGGTGTAAAAAAAAAAACAACAAAAAAAATCATATATACTCCAAATGGCCTGAAACGTGCTCCTAAATACTTTTTGGAAAAATTATTTTCTTAGGACTCAGCACTTCATGCTTCATTGCTATCAACAAATGCACGTTGTTCAAGCAGCTGATCAAAGATAAACAAACCTTGCGATGTCCAGAATAATACTCGTGATAACCATCAAACTAAATCGTACACATTCACTGAGTGAAGATTGTGAAAGTATGACACACATTTCTCACCAACAATGTTATCAAAAACCCAATTAATAACTTATAAATCTTTTAAAAACCTGAATTAAAAACTGTAGCAATGGCGGCCACAGCTTGGATTTCATTTTCGCCGGGAGAAACTGAGAGTGTACTGAATGTACACAGACAAATGATCGATTAAACGTAACATCATCAGGAAATTATAAAAATGGAGATTTCTATGGAGTGATTTTGCTTTAAACTGTACAGGGTCGCGTTGTTGCAGTGACACTCTTTCTTCAGTCGGAGCTGCAGCGTAAAGTGAAAACAAACTCAGTCAGAGTAGGTTACAATTCTGACCAATGAAATGAGTTTGGGGCGTGGCCCCATCTTGCTTCCGGTGTAGTGGAGGTCCGTTTTCTCCATGGGTCTGCAAATAGGTACTCTTGCACCAAAGGCCAACCCTTTGCCCATTTCCCTCGCCGAGTCGCAACCCTAACCCTAACCCTAACCCTAACCCTAACCCTAACCTCTAACCCTAACCCTCTAACCCTAACCCTAACCGTAACCCTAACCCTAACCCTAACCCTAACCCTCTAACCCTAACCCTCTAACCCTAACCTTAACCCTAACCCTAATCTAACCCTAACCCTCTAACCCTAACCCTAA
>CM047512.1:30950995-30953495 GCA_026122265.1 Ammodytes dubius | reverse complement strand
ACACCTTTAAAAAGTGAAATAAACCTTGTAAGCTAATTTTTTTTTTACATATTTTTTTAATAGGAATTTTTTCCAGTGTATGTAAAGAGCGGTCTAGTCAATGTCAACCTTTAAATTTGACGGATATGATGTAGTGTGTGTTTGTGTGTGTGTGTGTGTGTGTGTGTGTGTGGTGTGTGTGTGTGGTGTGTGTGTGTGTGTGTGTGTGTGTGTGTGTGTGTGTGTGTGTGTGTGTGTGTGTGTGTGTGTGTGTGTGTGTGTGTGTGTGTGTGTGTGTGTGTGTGTGTGTGTGTGTGTGTTGTGTGTGTGTGTGTGTGTGTCTGTGTGTGTGTGTGTGATTATGTGTTTATTGAGCTGGTCGATAGAACACAGATTGCCTATGGGACAAAACCCTTAACCCCAATTGATTCTTAACAGACAGTTTGAATAGAATCACACACACACACACACACAACACACACACACACACACACACAACACACACACAGCACACACACACACACATTCGCAGACACACACACACACACACACACACACACGCATATTGTAGAGTTTTGTCCATTTGTAAATTGGTTCATTATTGCAATTTGTTGGTGCCTTTCTAGTCGCATAATTCAGTATTTCTCCTACACACACACACACACAAACCAACACCACAACACACACACACACACACACACACAACATTCAAGAGACACACAAACACACACCTTCACACACACACACACACACACACACTACGGACTGTGTGTGAGATCTGGTTTTACTCCAAATGTGTTTCTACATAAAAATGTACATAAAAGATCCCCGCAAAATTAGCTAAAAAGAGCTGTGTATATATATGATGACACGTTAGCTTAGCAAAATACTATTTAATTTGTAATGCCAGCCTACCTGTGCTAACCAGGTTTTCAAGTCGCATAATTCGCTGTTTCTCAATGATGGTATAAAAAGAGAATAAAATGCACAGTTTGATGTAAAATAACATTAAAAAATACATTTTAAAAAAACGCTAAAAGAAACCGTCCCTAAAGCTGTGCTCCTAGGTCCGTGTTTATCATAAACCAAACTGGATTAACTGGATCTGACCTTTACCAAGAGACAATGATACAACACTGTGACCTACACACACACACACACACACACCGAGACAGACAGACACACACACACACACACACTCAGAAAGATACACACACACACACACCACACACACACTCTCAGAAAGATACACACACACACCACACAAAGGGACAGACACCAAAACACACACACTTTCAAACTCACTCACCACACACACACACATGCACACAAAGACGCTTGCTCTCTCTCACACACACACACACACACACACACACACACACACACACACACACACACACACACACACACACACACACACACACACACAGAGCAGGTATGTGTCAGTATTTTTTAATCTAGAGAGCCGATGACATGATCTTATCGGCTGACAGTCTGACGGTTGGAAAGGTGAAAGATAGGAGATGGCTAGATAAGGCTTAAATAAATATATATATAAAAAATTAAATAAATTACGTTTTTATTTGGTTCAAAATTGATAATTACTGTGGTTAACTTTTAATTTTTACAACATATGAGAGTCCACAGTTTTTACAAAAAATATTTTGTATTGAGAAATTTTTCTTAATAAAAGAAATACTATTTTGAGGTCTTACAAATGCATTTTCATCATGTTTTTAAGAAGAAAATGTCTCATAAATCAGACAGTGAACAGCATATGAACAAATCCTTCTGTAATAACCTTCAGAATAGTGCTAAGAATGATTATGGAAAGTTTAGTTGATGTAAGTGATTTAGAAGTTGTAGATTTTTGGTTCAGAGTAATGAAAAAAAAACGTTGAGATAATGTCCGTTAAAGATGGTTGTATAGGAGAAATATACAGACGCAAACAGACAAGGTTTAGTCAAATAAACACCTGAATGTACATGTTGGACCTTTGATTTATACTAGTATGAAAGAAGACATGTTATGGAAGATACATAGACAAGAATCTAGAAATTGAGTAGTTGAAAAAAACCTAAATGCATTTTCTATTTAGAGATAGCACAATGTTCGTGCAAACTACTTCTAAGATGTGTATGTGTGTTTATGAAGGGCAGTGTGTGTGTGTGTGTGTGTGTGTGTTTGCGCGCGCGTGTGTGTGTGTGTGTGTGTGTGTGTGTGTGTGTGTGTGTGTGTTGTGTGTGTGTGTGTGTGTGTGTGTGTGTGTGTGTGTGTGTGTGTGTGTGTGTGTGTGTGTGTTGTGTGTGTGTGTGTGTGTGTGTGTGTGAGTGAAGGCGGTGTGAGAGATGCTGATGACAGATGGACAGTAAAGACGGACGTGAGCAGAGATGAGATGAGATGGAGTAAGAGGACAGAGAGGAGAGAGAAGAGAGAAGAGAGAGGAGATTAGAAGAGTAAAGGTGCTGCTATGTCGCACTTGGACATGATACACTACACACACACACACACACACACACA
>CM047512.1:30943495-30948495 GCA_026122265.1 Ammodytes dubius | reverse complement strand
CAGACACACACACACACACACACACAGACAGACACACACACACACCTGGTATCTTTCTGTCCAATCCTTTTGCTCCACATTCTTATAATTCATCTATTTTCAAGAGATTGTATCAACATTGCATTCAGATTTTTATCATTATTCCGTTCTGCTCACTTTCATACTTTTACTATATATATTTATTTATAAACAGATAAAGCTACAGTGCGTAACATTTCCATATAAATTAATGTTACACTCAAACTGGTGTGTGTGTGTGTGTCCCCTCCCCCCCCCCCTGACACTGGTGCAGGAGCTCAGAAAAATCCCAAGAAGAGCCCAATAAATGTTTCAGTTGTTGATTCTACTGCTAAGAAAAAACCTGGACGTACAGCAGAAGGTATAAAATCCATGTGCCATCACTGAAGGCTTTACCTCATGTAGATGGCGATGCACCGACAGTGTTGTTGTTATTACTCAGAATTCCGAACGAGGTGGGAAAAAAGTTACGCAGTGTAGCTTTAATTATAAAAAAAATGTGTGGTTTTCACCTAACTATATCATGTATTATGTATAATTGGCTGATGCATTTGATAATGATAAGATTGCACAGTATGCACCAAAAACAATGCATAATGTAATGTTTATAATAAAAACTATCAGTCCACCATACAGTGAAAGTATATAGTTTTATCTTTGCTCTGTTCTCTTAAAATAACAATATTTGTAGAGACAGTAAGTGAAGTGACAGCATTGTTCATGTTGTTTCACTGTCCTGTGCTGCCATCTTGTGGAGGAGCGTAACATTGCAACTTGAATAAAATTGGTCGGAAAATATGTTTTAAAACTGCAAAACATTAATATTATCCTTTCTTTGTATAATTGAGTTAGTTAGTTTTATTTATTCGTCAAATAACAATTGCAAAGGCCAATGTGTAGTGAAATTCTTATGTACCAGTCCGGCTCTAATAGTGCAAGATGCTTATTATTTATTTTGATAACATTCTATTGTTAATCTCATATTATATTGGTTTGATATTGTAATATATGTGCAGGGAATAGAGATTTTTTTTAAAAACGTATTTAAATCAATATAAATAATCTCTCTTAACAAAGTTTATTACAACTAATATACTTTTACTTTACTTCTGTGTTTAACTTTGAATTTAGACATTAACAAAACTATCTGGCCTTATATCTATCTATGCAAAGACTACAGACAAATCCATCCATCTATCCATCCATCCATCCATCCATCCATCCATCCATCCATCCATCCATCCATCCATCCATCCATCCATCCATCCATCCATCCATCCATCCATCCATCCATCCATCTATCCATCTATCCATCTATCTATCTATCTATCTATCTATCTATCTATCTATCTATCTATCTATCTATCTATCTATCTATCTATCTATCTATCTATCTATCTATCTATCTATCTATCTATCTATCTATCTATCTATCTATCTATATATATATATATCTTTCTATATATCTATCTATCTATCTATCTATCCACCCATCCATCCATCCATCCATCCATCCATCCATCCATCCATCAATCCATCCATCCATCCATCCATCCATCCATCCATCCATCCAACCATCCAACCATCCATCCATCCATCCACCCATCCACCCATCCACCCATCCATCCATCTATCTATCTATCCATCCATCCCTCCAAACTAATACAATTAATTTGCAGTTTTATGTTTCACCACAAGGGGGCATCATTTGCTTTACAATATCTAACAAACACACCTGCTTGACAGCTAAACAATCTTACCTTCTTAACAACAAAATGTGAGTTTTACAAATGTGTTAACGAGATTGCATTGGTTTCACAAATCGTTAGCCTCATAGCATAATTACCTAAGTCATATTTACTCTACTCTACTCTACTCTACATCTACTCTACTCTACATCTACTTTTCGTTAGCCTAATAGCATAATTGCCGAAGTCATATGTTAAGGGTTCAAATAAAATAAAATCAGTTTTATTTGTATAGCCCAAAATCACAAATAGACATTTGTCTCAGTGGGCTTTACATTTCATACAATATGATACAATATGACACCCTGCCCTTACACCCTTAGCTCGGCTGAGAAAAAACTCCCAGTAAAAAAAAAACTTTAACATTTTTTATTAAGAAATCTCAGGGAGAGTCGACAGAGTAAGGGATCCCTCTCCCAGGACGGACATGCTGCAATAGATGTCATAAGTAGAGAAAACTCACGGAGAAATTTGATCATTGACCAGATGATTACATGGTAATACTAAGTAAAGTGTGAATAGTGTGGATGCAGGAAGACTTCAGATGGTTCATGGTTATAGAGAAGGGTAAAGTAGATGTAGAATAGAGTAAATATGATTTAGGTAATTTTTTATTTTTATTTTTTAACCTTTATTTCTACAGGTAAATCCCATTGAGACCGAAGACTCTTTTGCAATGGAGACCTGTTTTCCTTTCCCACGTTACCATTCACACACACATTTATACTCTGATAGCAGGCTAACTATCGACATTCACACGAGGCAAGGTGGGTGAAGTGTCTTGCCCAAGGACACAACAACTATGACACAAGTGGCAGGGCGGGGATTGAACCTCCAACCCTTTGATCATCGGCCGACCCGCTCTACCACCTGAGACACAGTCGCCCCAATTATGCTACGAGGCTAAAGAAATGTTGTTTTAGACGCATTTTCAGTCAGCAGTTAGTTGAGTCCAGCCCTAAAGAAAATGTTCTGGTTATTTTTGAAGTATTGACGTTGTTTGATGACTGTTTATTAATCTCATGATCATCAGAGCCTCAAGGAGAAAACACACACAGACAAACAAACACACACACACTCTCTATCACACACACACACACACACACACACACACACACACACACACACACACACACACACACACACACACACACACACACACACACACACACACACGCTCTCAGTAATGTGACCAGTTGCCTGCAGGTAAAACTTTTTTTTAGTTTTTCTCAGAATTTTCTTGAAAAAACAATTTGACCAAACGGCAAAAAAGAAAAAGAAATATTTAGCATAACATAATTTAACATGAAAAAGTGCATTTGGTCTCTATATGTAGAGAAAATCCGTTTTGAGATCTCAGGGAAAGCAGAGAAGTTTAAACAGATATGTCAGCCTTTCCTGGACTATAACAGTACTGAAGGGACCTACATGACACCTCGTTGACTTTTTATTCTCTGCTTAACATTTACCTTTTAGTTTAAACAATGTCCTTAGAAACCTGTAAAGTAGAGTATACGCCATGTTAGCTGTTTATTTTATTTTGTCTTTTGTTTGTGTGTTCAATTTTTCAATTGTCTATAATAGGTGACACATACACACACACACACACACACACACACACACACACACACACACACACACACACACACACACACACACACACACACACACACACACACACACACACAGACAGTTCAGTGGTTGGTGTGTTTAGATTTTCTCAGTGTGAAGTGTAATCCATGGTGACCCTGACGGCTATTTATAGAACAGCTCAGCCCGAGTTTATATCAAGAACACACACACACACATGCTGACGCACACACACACAGACACACACACACACACACACACACACACACACACACATGCTGACGCACACACACACACACACACACACACACAGACACACACACGCACCACACAAACACACACACACACAAACACACACACAAACTCTCTCCCTCGCTCTTTCTCTCGCTCTCTCTCACACACACACACACACACACACACACACGCACGCACGCACGCACACACACACAGAGAAGCTGATGCCCTCACACACACACACACACACACACACACACAGAGACACACACAGATACACACACACACACTCTCTCTCCCTCTTTCTTTCTCTCGCTCTCTCTCTCACACACACACTCGCTCTCATTCTCTCTCTCTCTCACACACACACACACACAAAACACACACACACACACACACACACACACACACACACACACACACACACACACACACACACACACACAGTAGCCCAGGTATGTACTCAATGCTCACACACTCCTTCGTGCAAACAGACACACACACCCTTCACACACTATTCTCTCACAAAGGAACAGTCCCCATTGAGACGTCTGTGTTTACATAGACTTACATACATCTCCTTTACACAATAACTTTGGCCTTAGTGTGTGTGTGTGTGTGTGTGTGTGTGTGTGTGTGTGTGTGTGTGTGTGTGTGTGTGTGTGTGTGTGTGTGTGTGTGTGTGTGTGTGTGTGTGTGTGTGTGTGTGTGTGTGTGTGTGTGTGTGTGTGTGTGTGTGTGTGTGCGTGTGTGTGTGTGTGTGTGTGTGTGTGTACAGTATGTGTGTGTGAAATGTACATCATCACGTGTGTGTGTGTGTGTGTGTGTGTGTGTGTGTGTGTGTGTGTGTGTGTGTGTGTGTGTGTGTGTGTGTGTGTGTGAGTGTGTGTGTGCTTGTGTGTTTGTGTGTGTGCGTGTATGTGTGTGTGTGTGTGTGTGTGCGTGCGTGTGTGTGTGTGAATATCTTACACCCTAACTTTAACCTTAACTCTACCAAAGACATGTGACTTTCTCAATAGATTTGAAGTTTCATAAGAAGAACTTTTCTGTGTGAAAGGTGCTCCGAGGAACTTTCAGTGTGTGTTAATTCTAGCGCCCCCCTTTGGACAAAAGCGGCAGTGTTTTTTACCACGCCAGCTGTTGTTCCTGGGTGAGCGTATACCCATGACAAAGGCATTGAGAAAAACTATATAAAAATAGCATTCTTTGCACTGATGGTCTCGTTTGCTGTTACATGTGATTTATGATCAGAGGAAAAATTAGACTGTTTCAGAAATATTTAAAAGTTCCTCGTAGCTACTTTAAAGGTAGAGTCAGTGATTCTGAAGAACGCTTGTTTTCAAAATCACTTTTTCTCAAAATCAGTGAATATCTCCTCATGATCCACTACCTGTCTGTACTGTGTGTGCG
>CM047512.1:30933495-30938495 GCA_026122265.1 Ammodytes dubius | reverse complement strand
GAGGCTCTGCGGTGATTTTTAAGTTGTTTTAAACTGTATTTAACCATATAGGCTAAGCATACTTAGTCCACTGCAGTGAGAAGTTGAGATCACGTCTGGTTTATGGCTTTAGGATGGGCCAATGGTATGTTGTTTTTCAAGTCAGGTGAAGTCAGCTGTATTGTCAAACAAATAGACATTTCGTAACAGTACAAATAGACAAGATAGTGCAATTTTTATATTATTTGCTTCTTTTATTAGCTTTTAAATGTTTTATAATGTGTTTTATGTATTCTAATCTTGCCCCTGTAAAGCACTTTGAGTGGCCTTGTGTCTGAATTGTGCTATATATATATAAACTTGCCTTGCCTTGTATAAGTAAATAAATAATTTGTGCAAAAAGGCAGTCAATAATGGCAGAATTCTAAATTTCATTTTTCATTTAACTTTTATTTATCCTCGAGAGACCAATTGAGGGGTGACCCTCATTTACAATGACGTCAAGTTCAAAACAAATTCAAAGGAAAAACAACAATACATAAACAATATTCAATGCAAATACATCAAATATACAACAACAAGTGAAGAGAAAAAAACAATTGAAACATTTACACAGTGGTGAAGAGTGGCTGCTATTAAAATGAAATGGGTGAAAGTACAATATAGCCTAATTAAAACAGTTACAGGTAGAGTTTGGCAGATTTAAGATAGTTTGATATATAAACATATTGGGGTCAGAAAGTAACTGGTTTCTCTAACTCTGTTCTTTTAAATCGAGTCTGAAGACTTTTTTGTTTCCATTTTAACCTGCAATTTTTATTTTATTTGCCTCTTTTATTCGCTTTTAAATGTTTTATGTATGCTAATCTTGCCCCTGTAAAGCACTTTGAGTGGCCTTGTGTCTGAATTGTGCTATATAAATAAACTTGCCTTGCCTTGTATAAGTAAATAGGTAATTTGTGCAAAAAGGCAGTAAGGGCGCGATGCAGTGATTTTAAGGTTTTTACACTTAAAAGCACACACACACACAGACACACACACTTAAAAAAAACACACACACACACACACAAGATGTTTTTTTGGCATTTTTATGCTTTATTGATAGTGTAGAGACAGAGTTGAAATGGGGCAGAGAGGGGAGTGACATGCAGAGAACGACCGCGGGCTGGAATCGAACCCTGGTCCGCTGCTGGCCGAGGCCCATGGGGGGGGACGCCCTACCAACTGAGCTAAGGGCGCCCCTGGTATGGTGTTTTTATCACTCGTATGTCAGCTATAGTAGCCTCTATTCTGTAGGCTCTTAGTCTATGTGATGCTGCTCTGTATAAAATGCTTTTATGGGGGCGCCCTTAGCTCAGTTGGTAGGGCGCCCCCCCCCCCCCCCCCCCATGGGCCTCGGCCAGCAGCGGACCCGGGTTCGATTCCAGCCCGCGGTCGTTCTCTGCATGTCACTCCCCTCTCTGCCCCATTTCAACTCTGTCTCTACACTATCAATAAAGCAGAAAAATGCCAAAAAAATATCTAAAAAAAATAATTATTATTTTATGAGTTTCCATTGAATTTGATGTAGCCAGCGATTCTTGATAATACTTGTAAAGAGGCATGTTGTTGCTAGCTACGGTGGCCCCTTTGTTTACTTACCAGTTTACAGAGGCTAAGCTGTATATTAACACCCAAACACATTTTCAGCTCACGCACAGTATGGACGGAGCGGATCAAAGTGTTCTCTAGGTGTGTGTGTGTGTGTGTGTGTGTGTGTGTGTGTGTGTGTGTGTGTGTGTGTGTGCGCAATGCTCTGCAGTGATTTTAAAGCAAGCTCAGCTAACTCTGTAGTATCTCATGTTGTTGTTATCCTAAATATTATTCTAACAGTGCTATGATACTCTTCTGATTGTATCAATACTGGATAACACTCACACACACAGAGTCACACACACACACACTGAGTCACACACAGGGACATGCGTACACACAGTCTCAAACACACACGCACACACAGGCTCAAACACACACACAGAGTCTCACAGTCACACACACAGTCTCACACCACACACAACTTATACACAAAGCTGCTCTCGCGATCAACTCTTTATTGAATACTTGGGATGTAAATAACTTGTGCAATGTGTGTGTGTGTGTGTGTGTGTGTGTGTGTGTGTGTGTGTGTGTGTGTGTGTGTGTGTGTGTGTGTGTGTGTGTGTGTGTGTGAGAGAGAGAGAGAGAGAGACTGTGTGTGTATGTGTGACTCTCTCTCTGTGTGTGTGTGTTTGTGAGAGTGCGTGTGTCTGTGTGTGTGTCTGTCTGTGTGTGTGTGTGTGTGTCTGTCTGTGTGTGTGTGTGTCTGTCTCTGTGCGTGTGTGTGTGTGTGTGTGAATATAAAGTCAGTATCTCTCTTCACAGCTGTTGTTCCTCTTAAAAAAGTTATTGATAGAAAGTGACTGAGCTGCCAAGGCTAGTTCAGTGTGTGTGTGTCTCTCTGTGTGTGTGTGTGTCTCTGTGTGTGTTTGTCTGTGTGTGTGTGTGTGTGTGTGTGTGTGTGTGTGTGTGTGTGTGTGTGTGTGTGTCTAGTCTGTGTTGTTACTTGTTGCTGCCTGAGTATTTTCGTTTTTAAAGGTGTAGTCAGTGATTCTGGAGAACGCTTGTTGTCAAAATCAGTGAATATCTCCTCATGATCCACTACCTGTCTGTACTGCGTGTGTGTGTGTGTGTGTGTGTGTGTGCTGAAAAGTGCTAATCCAGTGTTAATACACAGCCTAGGCTCTGTAAATGGCATTTTGCTATATCTAAGGTGGACCCCTTTTGTTTACAGAGGCTACCAGTTTACAGAGCCTAGGCTGTGTATTTAACATGATGGCCCTAGAAACATCCACTTGGCATTGTGTAGTCTACTGGACTTTAAGACACACACACACGCACACACGCAGACAGACACGCACACACACACACATTTTAAGACTTTGCATCTGACTTGCATGTGATCAGTGCAGTAAGCAAATATAGATAAAGAGATGTTTTGATTTGTGCTGAGTCACTGTCATGTTGTTATAAAGTGTGTGTGTGTGTGTGCGTGCGTGCGTGCGTGTGTGTGTGTGTGCGTGCGTGTGTGTGTGTGTGTGAGAGACCGTGTGTGTGTGTGTGTGTGTGTGTGTGTGTGTGTGTCTCTCTCTCTCTCTCTCTATGTGTGTGTGTGTGTGTGTGTGTTGTTACGTAACATGAATTGAGTACAGCTTTGATTATCTGAGAATAGACTCAGAGGCTCTAACTGTCTGAGCTGATAATGGACACAATCAATGACTGAAACAAACACACACACACACACACACAGACAGTAACACACATAGAAACAGACACACACACGCACAATGTACACACACATGGACACACACACACAAACAGACAGTAACACACACACTCTCTCTCTCTCTCTCTCTCTGATGATTTCAACACAATTTAGAGTTAAAACATTCGATAGTATCAGCTGCTGTAGTTACTGTTAGTTTTATAAATTAACTTTTTTTAAAGTATTTAATAGATATTTTTAATGAGATTCTTAAGTTGAAGTCCCAGTGAAACAGCAGTTAAACCTGCAGTGTGTAGAATTTTGGGGTTTATTTCCTAGCAGATTTTGTAGAAAGTAATTATAATATCCATAAGTAGGGGAGAACGGGGTAAGTAGGCACACTTTTTACTCTAGTGAGAATTGCTCATCACCAAAACATCTGTCAATAGCCATTCCTACATTAAATTGAAGCTTAAGGTGTTGGCTTGAAATGTGTGTCTCTCTTTTTTTCCAACTTATTGTAATGAAGAAGTAATTTACCATCAAAGACACTCTGACACATTGTGACAACCAACCCCATCAAGGGGTCGGTTGTCACACACTATGGGGTTGTTTGTCACAATGTTATCTTAATGGGAAACATCTTAAAAAGAAGGCAATGAGGCAGAACCAAATTTGAAAGTTTAATTGCATTGTCAAGTTGACAAATAGGCCTACATAACTTACTGTAGCCTTGGCAGCTGGTCTAGTTTGGGATGCACTGGGTTGTTTTGATTTTGTTGCCCTTTTTTCTTTTGCTTGCTAGCGCTGCCTTTTCCTGCTCTATTCTTTCCTTCTCTGGGGTGTCAGTGAGGATACAGCTTGACAATTTCTTTCGTTATTGGGTTCCTTTTCTGGCTGCAGCCTTGAGATAACATGTGACAACCAACCCCCCAAAAAATTTGACGACCAACCCCAACCTGAATTTCTTGCTAGCATCAAGGCCAACAACCATCTGACAACTAATTAGCTTGCTAACAACAATCTAAACTATAGCTTACCCTTCACACTTTCTGAGGGTAACAAGTGTTTTGTTATAAACCCATTGTGTAAAAGCCTAGAAGAAAAATACTGAGAAGCAAAATATTTTGAATTTGACATGAAAAACACAAAACATCCTCTCACCTGAAATGCAGCTGTCTTCCTCCAAGGAAGTCTATGTATGTGACCTCTGATCCCAATTCTGGACCTTTTTTATATCAACATGTCAGAGCTAGCGCGCTCTGGTGGCGAGATATAACAAATGTGACATCCAACCCATGTGACAAATTACCCCGTTCTCCCCTACATTTAATTTAGTGCATAATAGCTGAAAAAAATGTTTTGAATTATTATTATTTTCCTTAGAAAGGGTCTCATATATGTCCATATTTCTGCATATTTTGGACCAAGGCCTAGTGCCGCCATCTTGAAAGTGTCATAGTTGGAATGTAATCAGGTGCATTGTTTAAAATTTAGAATTGTTCTTGTCCTTGAAGGCCACTGTAGCTTCTGTTATTATTCTAAAGGGTTGGGGTTACCCAGGGAGTGTTGCATTCTAGAACTTTGTAGAACTTACTTGATGATGTCATATTACACACTGCACCTTTAAGTTGAAATCCCAGTGAAACAGCAGTTAATTAAGCTTTACTCTTTTAGAATAATGTATCTCAATGGCAATGCCTGAGCACAACTAGAAAATGTTCGTGTCTACAAAGGGGGG
>CM047512.1:30926873-30929373 GCA_026122265.1 Ammodytes dubius | reverse complement strand
CTCTACACACACACACACACAGAATCTCAGCTTTCATAACTGCTTCTTTGCTCCAGTTAAAATCCTAGGGGCTCCAAATCTGCCTGTTAAATGTAACTATGACATCATGTTATCACATATTAGTACAAGAGATACGTTCACTTAGAAAACACTGGTGTGTGTGTGTGTGTGTTGACTTTAAAGCTGCAGTGTGTAGAATTTTGGGTTTTATTTCCTAGCAGATTTTGTAGAAAGTAATTATAATATCCATAAGTACATTTAATTTAGTGCATAATAGCTGAATTTTTTTTTTTGAATTATATTTTTTTCCCTTAGAAAGGGTCTCATATATGTCTATATTTCTGCATATTTTGGACCAAGGCCTAGTGCCGCCATCTTGAAAGTGTCATAGTTGGAATGTCATCAGGTGCATTGTTTAAAATTTAGAATTGTTCTTGTCCTTGAAGGCCACTGTAGCTTCTGTTATTATTCTAAAGGGTTGGGGTTACCCAGGGAGCGTTGTATTCTAGAACTTTGTAGAACTTTCTTGATGATGTCATATTACACACTGCACCTTTAAAATCCTAGGGGCTCCAAATCTGCCTGTTAAATGTAACTATGACATCATGTTATCACATATTAGTACAAGAGATACGTTCACTTAGAAAACACACGTGTGTGTGTGTGTGTGTGTGTGTGTGTGTGTGTGTGTGTGTGTGTGTGTGTGTGTGTGGCGTGTGTGTGTGTGTGTGTGTGTGTGTGTGGACTTTAACTCTGAGATTGTTTGACTGGAAACATTTGGGTTTGACACCATGAGACGAGATCAACATTTCAGCTTAAAATGTGTTGTTCAAAGTTTAAACAGATATGTCAGCCTTTCCTGGACTACATAACAGTACTGAAGGGACCTACATGACACCTCGTTGACTTTTTATTTTCTGCTCAACATTTACCTTTAGTTTAAACAATGTCCTTAGAAACCTGTTGAGTAGAGTACGCCATGTTAGTTGTTTTGTTTGTGTGTTCAATTTTTCAGTGGTGTTTCTTCAAACTTTGCACTAATGTCCACTCTGACTCTAAGATGAACTGAGTAGGGGGCGCCCTTAGATCAGTTGGTAGGGCGTCCCCCCCATGGGCCTCGGCCAGCAGCGGACCAGGGTTTGATTCCAGCCCGCGGTCGTTCTCTTCATGTCACTCCCCTCTCTGCCCCATTTCAACTCTGTCTCTACACTATCAATAAAGCATAAAAATGCCCCAGAAAATAGATGAACTGAATAGATTTGAGGTCAAGGGTTACTGTCACCTTTGCATATTGTGAACGCTGACTGTTGTTTGTTCATGTGACTGAATCTTTCTCTCTTTCTTTCTCAGAAGCAGAAAAGCAAAGGCAAGAAAGGAGAGAAGAAACACAACAGCAGCAGCCATGAAGGAGGTGTGGTGTGTGTGTGTGTGTGTGTGTGTTTGTCTCAGTGTGTGTGTGTGTTTGTTTCTGTGTGTGTGTGTGTGTGTGTGTGTGTGTGTGTGTGTGTGTGTGTGTGTGTGTGTGTGTGTGTGTGTGTGTGTGTGTGTGTGTGTGTGTGTGTGTGTGTGTGTTTCTGTGTGAGTGAGAGTTTGAGAGAGTGTGTGTCGGTGTCAGTTACTTTACGTGTGTGTGTATTAATATGTCTCTCTGTGTATTAATATGTGTATGCGTTACAGTGTGTGTGTGTTTTTTGTTCTCTGTGTGTGTGTGTGTGTGTGTGTATGTGTATGTTACTTTACGTGTGTGTGTGTGTGTGTTACTGTGTGTATATATGTGTGTGTTTCCTTCCTCTCACCGTTCTATATTCTCTGTCTCTTCCTGTTTCCACCACAAAGTCAAAGTCTCCACTAAATGAAAAACTTTATTGAAAGTTTCCACAAACGCACACGACACTGAACCAGACGACTTTTACTTTGTCGCTCTTGAAGCACAACTGTCACAGTACACACACACACACACAGTAACATACACGCACACACACTCTCTCACTCACTCACTCACTCCACACACACACACACACACACACTCACAAACACTCTTTCAATACTTACCGAAAAACTTGATTGTCGGAGATTAGTATAATTTGAAATTATAATCTTGTATTAAACCTGCAGTGTGTAGAATTTTGGGCTTTTGTAGAAAGTAATTATAATATCCATAAGTACATTTAATTTAGTGCATAATAGCTGACATTTTTTTTTTATTATTATTTTTTCCCTTAGAAAGGGTCTCATATATGTCTACATTTCTGCATATCTTGGACCAAGGCCGAGTGCCGCCATCTTGAAAGTGTCATAGTTGGAATGTCATCAGGTGCATTGTTTAAAATTTAGAATTGTTCTTGTCCTTGAAGGCCACTGTAGCTTCTGTTATTATTCTAAAGGGTTGGGGTTACCCAGGGAGCGTTGCATTCTAGAACTTTGTAGAACTTTCTTGATGATGTCATATTACACACTGCACCTTTAAGTAATTAATAAAAGGCTGAAATCTGACCCTGGA
>CM047512.1:30911873-30921873 GCA_026122265.1 Ammodytes dubius | reverse complement strand
CTTTCTGACTCTTCTTCTTCATGTGTCTATATTCAGGTTGAGAGGAACCTTTCCCTGGAGGACCAGACCATCACTGTGTTACAACAGAACGAAGACCTCAGAGTCAGAATGGACAACTGCCAGGCCTTCATACAGTGAGTTAACTGTGTGTGTGTGTCTCTGTGTGTGTGTGTGTCACTGTGTTACTGTGTGTGTGTGTGTGTGTGTGTGTGTGTGTGTGTGTGTCTGTGTCTGTTTATGTGTGTGTCTCTCTTTGTGTGTGTGTGTGTGTGTGTGTGTGTGTGTGTGTGGTGTCTCTCTCTCTTTCTGTGTGTGTCTGTGTCTGTTTGTTTATTTGTGTGTGTTACTCTGTCTGTCTGTGTGTGTGTGTGTGTGTGTGCGTCAGAGCTTCATACAGTAAGTTACTACTGTTAACTGTGTGTGTGTGTGTGTGTGTGTGTGTGTGTGTGTGTGTGTGTGTGTGTGTGTGTGTGTGGTGTGTGTGTCTCTCTTTCTGTGTCTGTGTATCTCTCTTTCTCTGTGTGTGAGTGTGTGTCTGTCAGAGTTTTCTACAGTACTTTTCTACTCCTCACTCTTTACACAGGATGGTGGTGCCATCCAGTGGACAGTTTGCATATTACACTTCACCAAAATAATTAGTTTTTCATGGGTAGAATTTTTTGAATGGATGACAGCTTCTCTCAATAGCTTGAAGACAAAAAGTTTTTCACAGAACAGAATTTGGATAGAGCTTTTTTAATTCATTTTATTAATCAAAAATGCTATTTGCAGGTCTTAAGAATGCATTTTCAGCAGGTTTTTAAGAAGAAAATGTCTTATAAATCAGACAGTGAACAACATATGAACAAATCCTTCTGTAATAACCTTCAGAATAGTGCTGAGAATGATTATGGAAAGTTTAGTTGATGTAAGTGCTTTAGAAGTTGAGATTTTTGTCTGATTTATAGGAAATTTTCTTCTTTAAAACATGCTGAAAATGTATTTTTAAAAACAGACAAATCTCAAAATTGACATCCTTGAAAAAAAGTGAGACCATAAAACACTCTTTCTGCCTTTTCTCAGGCTAGGATGAACCGATTTCTAAAATGTTTTGCACATTTATACTACATAGGATCTCAGAGTTCAATACACCTTCATATTTCCACCGGTGAAGTAGGTAATTAACTGAATTCCTTTGTGTTTTCCCCAGGACGCTGTCTAAGGAGCAAAGTGAACTAAAGGCGGCGCTAGAGAGACAGTGTCTGCTGAACCAGAACCTGTCTCAGGAGAAAGAACAACTGATGTTTAAACTGAGACACAAAGACTCCTGTCCAACCATCCTGCACATACCGGTCAAACACACACATTGACACACAGACAGACAGAGAGACAGACAGACTGACACATTGACAGACAGACTGAGAGAGAGAGACGGACAGAGAGAGAGAGAGACGGACAGACAGACAGACAGAGAGACACAAAGACTCCTGTCCAACCATCCTGCACATACCCGTCAAACACACACACTGACAGAGAGACAGAGGGAGAGAGCACACACAAACACACGCACACACATGGAGAGAGATATATACACACACTGACAGACAGACACACAGACAGACGGACTGACAGACAGACGGACACACACACACACACATTGAGAGATATACAAACACACAGACACACACACACACAGACACAGACACACACACACACACACACACACACACACACACACACACACACACCTCACCGTGAATATATCGGCCTGGTTTTACCCGGATACAAACTCACACTGGTCTTCGGCTTCAAAGCTTATAAACTGGATTAAACTCAGAACACACAGAAGACTTGTATTAACTCTGTAAGTATTTCCCATCGGACTGCAACCCCATGAACCCTCTGAAGTCTGTTACATTATCTCTGCTTTGCCGGATATATATCTCCGGCTGAAAACTGCAGCAAAATATTCTTAATGTTATAATGTTAGTAGGCCTTTTCTGTCTGAGTTTGGGTTCATTTTAATTTTTTTTTTTTTTGGGTGGGGGGGGGAGAACAAAAATTAGCCTAAAATTATCTGTTCTGATTGTGGGTTAAATTTTAAATTTATTTTTTCTTTTCTTTTTCTTTTTCTGTCAAAAAAAACTGGGAGAAATCAGTCTAGAAGATTCTTTGCAAAATACCTTTTTGTGGCTATTTATTTTTCTAGCATTGTAAAGCTTTGCGCATACACACACACACACACACACACACACACACACACACACACACACACTTTCGACTAGAAAAATAAGTCAAACAAAATGTTAATTTAAGAGGTGTGTATTTGTCGATACTGCATCTCTTTAACAGGGATTTGTTTGTGAATCTGAATTTTTCCTCTCACAACTGATACGATTTTTAGTTTTGTTTTCGTCCAACTTTTTGTTTGAAAACATTGTGTATTAATGTCAACTTTCCCCATTGCTGACTATGTGAACGTATCCACTTATAACGGGGATAACCTTCGACTTGGTGCGACATGCAATTTCTACGATATATCTGTCTATCTGTTCGTTAAGTGCCTAAAACTCATTTTGACGTAAAAAAAATATATATATTTTGAGCTTCTGCGTTGATATAGAATTATTAAATTGAGACGCTTTTGTTTTGTTTAAGAAATATTGCACTTCATACAAATCAAATAAAAAAAAAAATAAAAAAAAATCATACCCCCATAAAAAAAAAATATATATATTTCTACTCTCAGACCCTGATTCTAAGTGCCTTGCTCCAGGGCACAGAGGTGATATGGAATATTTTGGTTGTGGGGTTTTAGTGATGTAGTAAGTCACTGACAAGACAATCAGTTAAACAGGGTTACAGGGACTGACTGATTTTGACACACACACACTCACACACACACTTAACAACACACACACACACTTAACAACACACACACACACACACTTAACCAACCACACACACACTTAACAACACACACACACACTTATTGTGTCTGACTTATTTTGAACCACTTCTGTATTGAGAATATTTTACCATTTTAAATTGTCATGGTTTTCCCCTTGTCTAGTGTTTAAAGGTGTAGTCAGTGATTCTGGAGAACGCTTGTTGTCAAAATCACTTTTTTGTCAAAATTTGTGAATATTTCCTCATGATCCGCTTCCTGTGTGTGTGTGTGTGTGTGTGTGTGTGTGTGTGTGTGTGTACTGAAAAAAAATACAGTGTTAATACACAGCCTAGGCTCTGTAAATGGGGCATGTTGCTATAACTACATTGAGCTCCCTTTGTTAACATACAAGTTCACACACAGTACAGACAGGTAGCAGATCATGAGGAGATATTCACTGATTTTGACAACAAGCGTTCTCCAGAATCACTGACTCCATTTTGTTAATAATCACTGTATCAATCCGCCTTGAATAGCTGTCAGTCATTTTGAGATTTACTTTTAAAAAATGTGAAAAATATTTGCCACACATTGTCCATTATACTTTTTTTTTTCTTTCTTTCTTTGTGTTACCATGACAATGTTATTATGGTATGTGATATAGTCATGTGATATTGCCAAAAAAAAACTATGAAAAAAATGTATTCTTTTTTTTCAGCTGTCAGTATTTTGACAAACTCTCCCCCCCCCCTCCCCCCAACCCTCTCCTTATGCACTGAGCACTTTGAACAGTATTTTAGTCGACTGTATAAGAGAGATTTTAAGATTGAGTTTTTGAGATTTGTCCAGTTTTGTTGCCGTAGATTTTTTTTGAAGAATTTGAATTTTTTTCAGTTTCTTTAACGTGTAAAAACTTGTTCGAACTTTTTCTTGGATTTTTTTAATCCAGCAGTTTGTTTTGTTTTTCTCCTTTTTGTTTCGTTGAATTGACGAAATAAACATTTAAAAAAGAAACTGGTGTGTGTTTGTTTGTGTGTTATTTTATACTGTGTCTACTGCACCCCTCTCAAAATTGATTTCTCTTCATCCGAGAATCAAATCCTTTGGTGGGTATATTTGCATGGCTGAGTAGTAGTGGAGTAAGTATCCCTAACCCCAAGCCTAAACCTAAAAGTCAAAGTCAAAATTATTTCTACAGCACATTTCAAAACAACATCAGTTGACCAATGTACAAGATACAATACAAAACGACATATAGGATACATGAAAAAAAAAAATATATATAATATATGTATATATATATTTATATATTTATATATATATAAAAAAAATATATAAAATATATATATATATTTTTTATATATATATAAATATGTTTTATATATATATATATATATATATCTGGGACGCCGTTTCCTAAAGTCAGACACGACAAAATTCACCTTCTAAAATATTTGCTTTTTCGTGCCGTTTATTCGCGTCGCGCCCGGAGTGCCTTAAGTCTAAACCTAAAAGTCAAAATTATCTCTATTTAAAAACAACATCAGTTGCTGTACGAGATACAATACAAAACAACATATAGGATACATGAAGAAAAAAAAAACTAACCCTGACCCTCTCAAAATTGATTTCTCTTCATCCTAGAATCAAATCCTTTGGTGGGTATATTTGCATGACGGTAAGTATCCTTAACCCCAACCCTAAACCTAAAAGTCAAATGTATTTCTATAGCACATTTAAAAACAACATCAGTTGACCAAAGTGCTGTACAAGATACAATACAAAATAACATATAAGATACATGAAAAAAAAAAAAACACCCGGACCCTACCCGGCAAATAGTCCTATGTCGGCCTACAGGCTCTAACCCTCACCCTGTAATCTACTGTGAAAAATGCTGAATTAACCCGGCGAAGGTTTATGTCATGCAATTCAACAATTATGTAAATTATGGTGGAAAAATGTAGCCTTTTCTAAATATTATTAGGACCCGTTAAGGGAAAACGGGGAACATAGGAACCTTTTTTCTGACAAAGGGTCCTATATGTTCCCCGAGCAGGGAACGTAGACACTTTGATATGTTTTATCATATTTATGAACAATAATGATCATTTATTTTTAAATCAGATTTTTATAAGAGAAAACTGTGACATCATATATTGATTTAGACATTTTGGTTTTCAAAATTTTCAATTGATTTGTTGTCATGGTGACGCATTATATAATTAAAAAAATCCTCAAATATGTTCCAAACATTCCAATAGAACCCTCTGTGTCCCTTTGATCTTTCAAAAGCGTCAACAACAACAACAACGTCTTCTATAAGATCAGAGGATCAGAGGGTTCTAACGGAATGTTCCGGAGTCTCTAAATGGAACCCGGTTTAGTTCTCAGTTAACTAAGGTCCCTGTGACATCACCACATTCTAAACAGTTTAAACTAACAGTCTTTTATTTTTTTTACTAGTCGAAGATACAATCAGTGGATGCAGCGACAAAAAGAACAACATAAAAAGACAGACACAGACAGACAGACAGACAGACAGGCACACACACTCACAGACAGACATACACAGACACAGACAGAAAGACACACAGAGAGACACACACGTACAAAGACAAAAAGAACTCCAACAAAAGACTATTCTGCATTTTCGTGACTTTTTGGCATTTTTTTTTAGTTTTGCAACTTTTTGGCATTTTTGCCACTTTTAAAAACTTACACACACAGACAAGAAGAACTACAACAACAACAGAAAAAAAAAAACTACAAACAGACAGACAGACCAGACTTAAGACAAGATGGCGGAAGGAGAAGAACCCCCACCCCGACAGAGTTTCTACCTGAGTTCTCTACAGGAGCAAGTTCGCTCTGAGCTGAAAGATGAAAACGCCACTCTCACGCACGGGTCGATCGACGGCAAAGTCCGACTCGAAGTCCGCGACGATCTACTGGACACATTCTTCAACGAAGTACAAGATCTGAAAGAAGCAAACGACTTGATGCAATCGGAGATATTTAATCTGAAAAAGGAGCTGGATTTGAGCGATTTATCGAGTTCTTCGAGCGTGGAAGATATCGAGGAGAATGTGCAGCTTGCAACGCAGCTAGAAGAACAGAAGATTGAGATTATGATGGTGAAAAACGCCCTGAAAAAAACAGAGAATTTACTGAAAATTGAGCAAACTAAAAGCGCGATAATAACGTCCTCAAAACCTCCAGAATTCTTCACTTCACTTCCAGACAAGCAAAAACAAAAAACCGACGATTGTAATTTGGTGTTTGCGTTGGAAAATGCGAAAAAACAGGTGAGATTTGAGCAGGCGAAATCCAGGGATGAAATGGAGAGATTTCGCACGGCTTGCTTGGTTCACTTGGACGTACAGAAACACAGAAATAACAATCTCAACGCCGCTATGAAGAAAACCGAGGCTCTGCTAGAGAGCGAGCGTGTGAAATGGCAACAGGAGAAGGCGTTGCAGTTGGATAAAATGAGAACGTACAAGTTTTTCTGCGAGGACAAGCTTAAAACGGAGCATAGGCATCTCATAAACGACGTGAGGAACCATCTAAATCGGATTAATTGCGACGATATGAAGTGTATTGAACGGATCGAGAGAATAGACGATATGCTAAAGGGCGCTTTGAAGCAAATAGACGGACGCCAATTAGCCGTAGTCAAGGCGACAGAAGATTTTGGGGACCGGGAAAGTGGATCGGAGGACACCGAAGAAGACAGTTTGTTTGATTTCCAACAGATAGATCTTGACCGCGAGACTTGTAACAGTGAAGATGACTCACAAAACTTTCCGGAAATCAACGCAAAGAAGAAGAAAGTGTGCACGTGTATGTGAGTGTTTAAAGGTGAGGTCATGGTCATAATGTTGGGGGATGTGTAGGGGTCATTTAAAAAAAATTCGTTTTCAAGTTATTTCGTTTATATTACTAAATTGAAGGTATAAGGGTCTGTAGAATGGTGTTGATTTGAATGTCAAGAAACCAGACCAACATTTATCGTTTTACCTGAATAAAGATTAAGACCCTCAAATATTCTTTATTTCGATTGTGGCCAGTTTGGAAGATGAGCAAAAGAAATATATACAGCTCTGGAAAAACTTAAAGGCCTATTTCACCGGTTTGAATATGAAGGTGTATTGAATTCTGAGATCCTATGTAGTATAAATGTGCAAAAAAAATTGAAATTGGTTCATCCTTGCCTGAGAAAAGGCAGAAAGAGTGTTTTATGGTCTCACTGTCTAAACCTACATTTCTCTTTCTGTGACATCACAGAAAGAGAAATGTAGGGTTAGAACACTAACGTTATAAAACACTCTTTCTGCCTTTTCTCAGGCAAAGATGAACCAATTTCATTTTTTTTTGCACATTTAGGCTATACTAAATAGGATCTCAGAATTCAATACACCTTCATATTCCCACCTGTGAAATAGGCCTTTAAGAGACCACTCCAAATGTTCAGTGTCTCTCGTTTTATTATCTATAGGCATATGTTTGAGTAGAATGAACATTTTGGTTTTATAATATAAACTACTGACACCATTTCTACCAAATTCACAATAAGAATATTGTCATTAAAGAGCATTTACATTAAGTAATGTAGAGATGAAGATTTAAGAAAAATCCGGACCGGTCTCTTAATTTTTTCCAGAGCTGTATATACATTTTGTCTGGTTTCTTGACACTTAAAAATCAAAATTGTCTTAGAGACCCTTACCTTCAATTTAGAAGTGAAAATTTTACATCAACTTGAAATGACTGAGACACCAAACTATCAATCAAAACCATCTTAGAACAGCCATTTAAAGGAGCTACGAGGAACTTTTAAATATTTCTGAAACAGTCTCATTTTTCCCCTGATGATCATAAATTACATGTAACAGCAAACGAGACCATCAGTGCAAAGATTAAAGAATGCTATTTTTATGTAGTTTTTCTCAATGCCTTTGTCATGGGTATACGCTCACCCAGGAACAACAGCTGGCGTGGTAAAAACACTACTGCTTTTGTCCAAAGGAGGGCGCTAGAATTAACACGGACTAAAACTTCCTCGGAGCACCTTTAAATAAGGTTGTTTGAAATGCAACCCATTCAGAACCATATTATGATCCAGACACAACACGAATACTCTTAATGCACTCAAACATTATAAGCAATAAAAAAATAAAAAATTATACTTTTTTTATTTGACAGTCCACTAGAATAGACAAAGACACCAACACCTGAAAATAAAAAATTCAACAAAATAAAATGCTCATTCTAAGGTCATAAAGAAAAGCTTTTATTTTGACGGGATTATACAGTAACTGAAACAAACTGATGAATATATCTAACCAAGTCTGTTCTGAAAAATGACAATACATTTTACACACTGAAACTTTAATGTTTGAATCGAGCATTTTGACTGACTTGGTTTTGTTTACAGAAGTTTTTATTTACCTTGAATTTTTTGAATTTGAATTATGAATTTTTTATTTTATTTCAGACATATCAAAAACAATACAAAACAAAATGAAAAGCATAAAAATACAATAAACAAAATTTATGTTTAAATGACTTCACAAAAAGAAAAAAAAAATCAAGATGTTTAGATTTAGCCTCAAGATTATTTTTTGTTAATTTTTTATTTTTTTCCGTTTCCACAATTTAATGGTGACATAAGTGTTTCAGGAGATTACATCATTCACATTCCATACTTTCATTTTCTTCACACTGAAACTTTAATGTATGAATTGACATTTTGACCGATATGAATGATAAATTATCTCAACAAAATATAATCAGTTTGCTCAGATGAAGGCAGTTTAACTTCAAAATTCAATAATCTAATGCAGACAGTAGCCGGCAAGATTGAAAAATTCAACAAATTTTTTTTGTACGTTGCAATAAATAAAGAATCACACAAAATATAAAAGATGGTTGTATAGGAGAAATATACAGACACAAACAGACAAGGTTTAGTCAAATAAACACAACAAATTCAACAAAATAAAATGCTCATTCTAAGGGCATAAAGAAAACATTTTCTTGTCTTTTTTTTTGTGCACGTACATAGCAATAAATAAAAAAATCACAAAATATATCATTACCCTGACTTGTAACGGTACCACATAAATAGCCTGTAACAGAAGATTACAGAAAAAAATATAACAATCAAGAATTGGCTAAAATAATATTAAAATTGTTGTATAGTATAGATGGAGTATAAACATATGTAGGAGGGAGGACGTTAGTAGGGCTTTTAGTGTGTAGTATATACATGTTGAGTATGTAGGAGGGAGGACGTTAGTAGGGCTTTTAGTGTGTAGTATATACATGTTGAGTATGTAGGAGGGAGGACGTTAGTAGGGCTTTTAGTGTGTAGTATATACATGTTGACTATGTAGGAGGGAGGACGTTAGTAGGGCTTTTCTTTAGGCAGGGAAAAGGCAAGGCAAGTTTACATAGCTCAATTCAAACACAAGGCCATTCAAAGTGCTTTACAGGGGCAAGATTAGAACAGCAATTTTAGCAATAAAGTCAACAAGAACACCAAAAAATTAGCTACATTTCTCGCTGGTCGGGGGTCTGAAAAGTTGCTAAATATAGTGACAAAAATCGTTGGCAACAATGTTTCCAATTGCGAGTGAGTGAGTGAGTGAGTGAGAGAGAGAGAGTGTGTGTGTGTGTGTGTTTGAGTGAGTGAGTGTGTGTGTGTGAGTGTGACAGAGAGGGTGAGAGTGTGTGTGCGTGTGTGTGTGCGTCTGTGTGTGTGTTCTTTAAATCAGGAAGAGTGCAGAGTAGAGTGTGTGTGTGTTTTTGAGTAAGTGAGTGAGTGCGTGCTGCTTGCGTGCGTGTGTGTGTGTGTGTGCGTGCGTGCGTGCGTGCGTGCATGTGAGCGTGCATGTTTGTGTGTGTGTGTGTGTGCGTGTGTGTGTGTGTGTGTGTGAGTTTTCTTCTTCTCTTCTCTAAAGCAGGTAGAGTGCAGAGTAGAGCTGGTCCATGAGGTCGACGTCCAGGTAAACTTTAGACAGCGAGAGGAGAACGCCCACACAGGAGAACCCAATCAGAACCCACAGAACCTTCGCACTGAAATACAGAGGGGCCAGTCTGAGGGAGAGAGAGAGGGAGGGAGAG